>VDFB02030533.1:65729-84581 GCA_007258455.2 Sequoia sempervirens
TTAAGAATTTTCTTTGTCATAAAAGATTCACATTTTTGTCTCATTTACACAAATTTATCTGAAGCGCTAGGAGTGAATAAAGATATGTAAAAGATGATGGATTATGTCTAAACAACAACTTTCCATCTTATAGCTAATTAAATCTTTAATATTTGAATAGTTTAGAGATAGAATAATGCTTGTATATACATGTGTAGCAATAAGGGAGCCTATGTGAAGATTGAAATTTAAAACATCACTTTGGTATTTTTCCTTAGGTAGTGAAATGATATTTTGAGTAATACAAACCTACACACACATTGATATTTTTTGGCATTGCATTGAATATTTTTTTTTCTCTTATACCTACCCTCGGCTAGACATGGAGGTATATAATATTGGTTTTTGGGTTTATTCTGTAAGTAGTTAATTTCACAGAGGAAGACTAAAATATTCTTAATGTCCTATGTCAGGTGTGAAAGCATATGAATCACTTGCTGAAGGCACCATTTTGTATTCATCCAAAAATTGGTTTGTTCTTTTTTTTTTATGTTTCTTGCATGTGTTTTATTTAGGCTCTAGAGATGTAGCTCAACTCTTTCCTTTGCACTTTTCATCTATTTTGATGATTATAGTAGATTGTCCTCATAATTTTTCATGTAGATCTATTTGTAACCTTATTTTCTACCAATCAATTTGCAAACCACTCACATATTAAGGACCATTTCACTAACTTGTAGTCATCCATTACTTCATATGTTGCAGGTTGTGTTTGTGTGCTAATAAATCCTGATGATTGCGAGAACTTTAATCCTAAAAGTGTACCCAATCTTTCTCAAGTAAAAGTCTTACCTTATTTTATAGTACTTTAAATAGTTAATTGAAGGTGCTTCTTTAGATCTGAGATAGTTGAACCCTGGATTAAAATATGGTATTAGATGGGCAGTATAATGATAAAACTGAGATCCATTGAACACAAATTATGAACATAATTTACTGGACTATGAATAGTGTTAAAATTATAATTATTTCTCCTTTACCTACCTCTGCATTAATGAAAAAGATAGTCGATATTGGAAGTTCATTACATGTCTCATGTATGTGTTAGTATTTTAATTTTGTTTAAGTTGTTCAAGAGTTTGATTAGGTCAAGAATATGTTCTACAAGCTCTGTTCTCTTGACATTGCTCAACATTTTCCCTACACATTTTCTCTTCAATCCAAATGTTTCTTAACTCCTTCCCTTATTAGCCCTTGGTTGTTCTCAAGTGTAATGCTTTTTCTATGCATCTTACAGTCTGTATGTATGATTAATCATCTCTTATGAAGCATGGATAACCTTTCATGGAATTGTTGTTGTAATTAGAAAATTTCCATTGTGAGAATAATCATTTAATTTGTATGGAAGTAAGTCTTTTTCATATTATTTGACTTGGTATTGTAAACTTGTCTTTGGAGGATTCTCTCAGGGGGACAACAGAACTGTGATGATAGGTAGAGTTGTTTCTTAACTCCTTCCCTTCTTAGCCCTTGGTTGTTCTCAAGTGTAATACTTTTTCTATGCATCTTGAAGTTTGTATGTATGGTCAATCATCTCAAGTGTAATGCTTTTTCTACGCATCTATGCATCTTGCAGTCTGTATGTATGATTAGTCATCAATCTCCGCAATGGTACATTTCAATGAATTTTTTTAAAAAAAAATTGCATTGTTTCGTCGCAATTTTGAAGAAAACCATCGACGAATCACCGAAAAGGTCCGATGAAATTGCTATAGCTGCGATGAAGGCTTCGTCGTAACTCCTTTCCCATTTCGTCGCAATTTCGACGAACTTCTGGTGTTGTTTCGATGCTACTCCTTGCCCATTTCGTTGAAATGGCGACGAAATTTTGGTGTTATTTTGACGCTACTCCTTTCCCATTTTGTCGAAATGGTGACGAACTTCTAGTGTTGTTTCAATGCTACTCCTTGCCCATTTCGTCGAAATGGTGATGAACTTCTAGTGTTGTTTCAACACTACTCCTTGCCCATTTCGTCGAAATGGCGAAGAACTTCTGGTGTAATTCATTAGTGGATACACGAAGTTTTTGTCGATATTCTGATGAAAATCTGAGTCATTTTATGATGCCGATGATCGACGAATTTTCACCGTTATTTCGACATTTAATTCGTCATCGACATTTCAACGAAAAAATAGTGACGAAATATTTTTCATCAATTTGTCGATTTTTCGACAAATGTTCATCAAAAAATGGAGTCAAATTCAGTAGTGAAGATGGATAAAGACTATCTCACAAACCCCTTCCACTAGCACACAACAATACAACACCTTCCTGTGAATATTGAAATAATTAATCATTTTGCATTCTCACATCACTGATAGGAGCCTGCTTAGATGAATGAAAGGCTAAATAATGTAATATAATAATATAAAAAATAGATTTATGGTTTCAATAATGTAATATTATGAATAGATTTTCCTTTATCTCCTATCTTGTTCCCCCATGATAAAGAGTTAGAAATTAAAACACCAAAAAAATATGAATACTGTTGTTCCATATTCTCTTCTTCTCTTATTGTCACATATTTAAACTCTTCACTTAATGAAAACAATCAACATAGCTCAATATCACCCACTGTTGGATTCAAGTGCTCATTATAAGTAGCCATTGTCCCATGAGTGATGTAGTAATAACTAGCTATCCATCCTAGATCATTAACCTAGAAATATCCACTTTTCCAATCATATTTCACCCAATTACTTTTGTCCAAGATAGTTGCAGCTGAATGTATTTGTTAACATAAAGAGTTCAAAATTATCAGAAGCACTAACAAGTATCATTAAAGTAAAATGAAAGGGTCATACTTGTCTAACAATACCATAGTAAAATTACTATGTACTAAATTGAAAATCACAGCTATGCTTACCAAGTCTACCCTTCTCTCTTCTAAGGTATTGTCTTTCTGTAAAGCATCAACATATAGACCATATAGAACTAGGTTTCGTAGTATGTGAATGTAAAGATAAGTGTATCCCAACTGTGTGCATGGCTCCCTTACATTTTAAACTGTACCTAGGACAATTTCTACATTTAAATGATCTGCTAATTTTGAGATAAACCAGCTCTCAATTGGTAATTGTTGATTCATAAGGGACAAATAATATTGCAGCTTACTATGACCTATTAATATTATTCCTTCTCCATTGGAATCATACTGTGACCTTCCATATATTGATCTGCCAAAAAGGTCTCTATTGTTAGCATGGGAATCTCACTCATGGAGCCTTTTTTAAAGGGATGTTGAGGTGTATGGTCCTTATTGGGATAAAGGTGCAACAAGTATGTGTTAAGGTCCCTATTTGGAAATGGACATTGTGGCTACTTGGCACAATCTAGTGTATTGTAGCATATTAGTAGATCAAGCTACCAATCTCCTCAACCATCTATTGAAGGTGTCAATCTTGAGAGGAGAAAATTGTGGCCATTGATGGAAAGTAGGAGGCTAGGTGCATATATGATATGTCCACGTGGCATGAACTAGTGGATTTCAAAAATGTTTGCACTTTGGTGAATAAAACCACTCAACACTTTAGCCATCCACCAATTGGCCATAATCACTAATCTTTGGGGCAAGTTGATCTACACTTTCAATGTTGATTGATGTCTAAGTGAAGCCTATAGATATCAAGTAATTTTATCAAATGGTTTTGGTGAAACCATGTGGTGTGATCTAATGAACTTTGGTCAATGTAGGTACTTTGATAAATCATACCATTCAACACTTTAGTAGTGTACTGATTTGCTCAAGTTGTTGATCTTCAAGGTGAATCAAAGGGTATATAGTCAAGTGCAAAAACTTAAGTTTACACGACATGTCTTGGTTGGCTTTTGAAGTCAAATATGTTCAAGTAATTTTGGGTTGAAGAGAAGATCTCCCTTGACCATTAATATTGATGTAAAATTGATCTAGATCATTAATTGAGTGGGGTTAGAGTGCATTTTAAGGGATGATCAATTAGATTTTGCAGAACCATGTGGTGTCATCTGGTAGGTTTTAATGGTAGATTGGTCCACCTTCCACCTTGGTAGCTCATCTATCCATTGATATCATTGATCATCAAAGCCAAAGCATATCAATTGTTAATATTGTCTTGTGTTTAGGAAATTAAGGTAGTGGATCCAAGTAATGAATAGGAAACATTTGAAGGACACTTGGCATAGTAAGATTAACTCTTATTGTTCAAGGAGTTTTCTTGTAAGGGTATAGTTTCAGAGGCAGACCATGATTTGGATGCCAAGTTGCTGCTTGGGAAGATGGTAGCTGAGAGTTGATTTTTTCCCATAGTGTTCATGGAAACTAAGGAGATTGACTCCTTAAGTTATGGGCTATATTCCAGCCATTTAATTGGCATTAGAAATCAACAAATTTAGGTATCTCTAGGCATTATGTGTTTGCATTTGAGGAATATTTTTCCCTGTTCTACAAAAAATATGATCCAAAGGAATGTCCTATAGTGTATGAGGTGTGGGAATCATGATATTGAGCCCTCCAAGTATCGAATTTTTCCTTTGAGATTTGCAATGTGGCAATCATAACATACTTGAAGGTTCTTAACAACTCTAATAGTTGTACCGAGGGCCATTTTTAACAAACCAAATGCAATTGCTAACTTTTTGTTGTAGTAGAAGCATACCACTACCTCAATGCTTGAACCAACAGTAATACACAATTTTTCATTTGAGTGCAATATCTTTTCAGACATGCTCCAACATTCAAAAATTTGTTATTTCCATTAGAAGGCTTGTCCTTTAACCTCTTAAAAAGTGAAATTCTTTATGAGATGGACTTTGAATAAGATCTAACAAAATAACTCCATGGGACAATTTGCATTAAAATTGAATTCTCTTTTCTAGTATTCGATATGATATATATTTTGTTTTATAGAAAAAACCACACATGCTTGACATTAGGGAAGAATGAAAGCACTACAAAAATACCAATGAAGTCCAAGTGCAACAATCTTGGAGATGAATTTAGATGTAGTGTGGCAATCATAACATACTTGAAGGTTCTTAACAACTCTAATAGTTGTACTAGAGGCCATGTTTAACAAACCAAATTCAATTGCTAACTTTTCACTATGTTGGCAAATAAATGATCCACATGGTTGGCCCTGTTAAGTAGAGTGAATGAATAATTCTTTTTTTTAAACTACAGGTTTTTGTCGCAATTTCGACGAACATAGACTGATGAACCACAAAAAATTGCGACGAGGTTGCTGTACACATGACAAAGTTTTCGTTGTAATGACAACTCCACCTTGTTGGAAAAAAGATTGTTGATGGTGTTTTCTGCACAAGAACAACTCAGACAGAAAATGGTATTCTATCTCTCTTGAAAGGTGAATTCTCAACAACAAGTGCTAAAATCACCCCAAGGTCTCTCGGGTGTCAGGTCATGACAATGCATAAACAACTCAGATAATATGTGAAAATGCTGGTAATCACAATCAAACCTTACTACAAGCGAACTGTATCTTTCCAATTTATCAAATTTTGCAATATGATGATCTTAAATCCTAAATCTAACCAAATGATAAAGAAACAACAAAAGATGAGGGTGTAAGAGGTATAATGAAATCTAAACTATTTCTAAGATGAACAATGCAAATGATAAATATCTGGAATGGACCAATCTCAAATAACCAATTCCTGCTCAATCCACAATGCAATATCACAGGAACGGTGCAATCTTCTAAGGCATACAGATTTTCAAATCATAGACATTCATCCACAATCAAACTAAGCACAAATAGATGTATGGTCCAGGTTGACTTCACCAGTCTACTACAATCAGATAGTTACTGGGAGTATAGACTAGAGATTGCTACAGACATTCCAAACATGAAATCATAAACATTATTCACCAAACTAATCCAATTCTGAATCTAACATTAATCCAATTTCTTCAAGCAATTTCAAAAGAAAGAACAACAAGAACCATGCAAGATAAAATAACACAAAAGAATTCACCAGAGAAACCACAATGCCTTCAATTGTATTAGATCACCAAAATGTAGCAACAATTCCACTGTTCTATGTTACAACACTTTCTCAAAAGAACTAACTACTATCTCTACTACAAAATGATCTAGCTCTTCTAATGGTCTAGCTTGTCTAATGTTCTACTATCTTCCCCCTTTTTACAAATGAGGCAAGAATGCCAATTTAAAGAGAACCCCAAAACATGTTGGCCTCAGGAAATTCAAAATAAGGCACACATTAAATGCTGGTACATCATCAAGGTTGGCCACAACACATTCCCCAATGCAACTCGGATCAACACATGCCCTATAATAATAGGGAAGCACAAATCACGAAGTGGCATGGCATTAACTCCCGCCTCCCTTATCTTTGTTCTGATCCAGCAATTCATGAATTTTCAAGAGTACCCTATCCAACTCAGCAACAGGTGGCAAGGGTAGGATTTTGAGCCAACATTCAATTGAGTCAATATCTTCCTTTGACTGCTTAACTGTTTTATCCCAATCACCCTTATATGCACGGTATTTATCCATCATAGCCAGATAAGTCGCTACATCATCCAATTGGTGCCCTGTCATAGAATCTTCAATATCTGGGGTATAGACATCATGCCACCATTTCTTCAATTATTCGAAACTCAAATACTTAGGGGCGATCTTCCTCCTGCCAGTCATTATCTCAAAAAATGCTATGCATCCATCATAAGCATTAGTCAAATTATCATCAATTTGCTTCTTTTGTTTGTAGATTTTCCTGATGACCTTCTGCTAGATTTGCAAGGCTTCAAACCACTCCCAAGGATCATTAACCCTAGATGAAGAAAGGATTCCATCAATCACTAGCTGATCCTTACCATACTCCATGATTGTCTTGGCTTTCTGCAATAAGAGATCAGTGTCCTCCTTATCCTGAGATAAAACATGACTTAACCAATCCCTAGCTCTCACTGCATCCTTTCCAGTTGAAAGGATCTCCTTTATTGCATCATCTCCCTTAGCTTGTACCTCCTTCAACCAATTTACTATAGCCAAAGTAGAAGCTTTCATCTTTTCTATTTCAGAGATGGTCTCCTTCGGCAAGAAACCAACAGTAGCAGAAGAGGATGGGTGAAGAGATTGCAAAGGCTTCATCAAATCTTCTAGACATTTCCTAAGCCTTTCATTCTCTTTCTTTAGTTCATGCTTGGACTGTGTTTCCTTCCTCAATCTTCCAATGATCACTGCACTGGACCCCTCATATTCTTTAATATCTTGCTCCATAGAAGCAGGCCCAAGATTGATAGTTTGTATATTATAATCCTTCCCGGTGACCTCATCTTTACTTTTATCAGCAGCAGGGGTAGCAACATGAATAACCCTGTTACTAGCTTCATCTCTTTCTATCTTAGAAACCACCTTGGCCATCTTCTTCCTCTTACCCTTTCCAATCTTAGTCAACATTTCGTCCCAGTTGAGAGGAGTGTCTTTAACAATGACCTATTTCCTTGTGATCTCTTTGTTTAGCCAATTCGGAACAGCAGGATCCACCCGGGTCCCATCCTCCTTAATCTCCTCATGCTGATCTACTGTCTCATCCTTTTCCTTTTCAGGAGATTGATCACCTTTATTTTTCAACTCTGGCTCCTCTTCTTGCAGGGGTGATGGAGTCTTAACAGGAACATCCTCCTTCTCAGGGGATCTATTACCTTTGCTGCTTGCAGGAGAATCCTCATATTGTACTAACGAAGAAGGATGCATTTCCATATCTCCTACCTCAAGCTCAGCAGCTGCACTATGAAGTTCCCCATCCTTAAATGGCTCTGCCTCCTCACTGGTCTCATGCTCCTCATGAATTTCCTACTCAGGTATACCCAATGGAGGAGAGGTATCTTTCTGTTGTTCCACAGTGGATGCCATTGGAAGAGGATCTGCCTTCTCTACAGTCTCCTTGGGAGATGGAGTCCTTGACCTCCTCGAATAAACCCAGGGTTTCTCTCTTGAGCTCTCCACATCAACTACAGGAGGGTTTGCCTCATTCTTAGAAGTTTCTTGATCTTTCCTCTTTGAAACCCTAGTTGTCCTTGTCCTTTTGGGCTCTGGAGGAGTGTCTTCTTTCTCTGCTTTCTCAAGTTCCTCCTCTTCTGTGGGCTTACCTACTTTCAGAGTATGACTCCTCTTCTTTCCTTTGGGTTTCCTTTTCTGTTCAGGCTCACTCTCCTTAGGGCCTCTGATTTTAATTTTGAAAGGTGAGCTTACCTTGGTTTTTCCTTTGGAATCATCCTCACCGGATTCCTCTGAGGTGGAATGAGCATTCAAATTTCCCATCAAATTAAAGGTACAAGGTACCTTCTCGCTCTCCAACTCCCATACCTTATGTTTCAACCATGACTTGGTAAACTTCATAATAGGAGCCATCAACTCCTCCAACTCAGTTATCTCATTTTTTGACCAGTTTACCTCCCCAATGGATCTGTCCTTGACTGGTTCATATGCATGATCTTGGACTAAATTCTCATCATCCTCTAACTGATCAGGAATCAACTTGACATTGTACATTCTGATTATATCAACTGGAATCCTAGAATATCATTTCTTTCTCACCTCAAAGTCATCCTTGATGTTTGCCCAGTAATCCTCTAGATCGTCTTTGTGGTGATATTATTTAGTTGCCTTCTTCTGTGCTTCACCAGTGATGTCAAAATTTTCCCTCTTAGAATGGAAAGAGAAACCAAAAGTACTCAACTCCTCCCCTGATGTTTGAGCTGATTGGATTGAAGGGAAAACTTCACTTATACCAATTTTCAAAGGAAAGTCTCCACCAAACCCTGTCTTGTGCTTTTCCCTTTTAACAACAGCATCGAAATCACATATCTTCCTGGTAACCTCTAAGAGTATGATATGGTCAGTGGGGTATCTTGGTAGTCTATATGGAGCAGTCGGACATCCATCAATTCTGATATAAGAAAAGGTGGGGAATTGTATAAACCAGGCTCCATATCTTTTAATCAGCTCCTTCGCTGCATCAGAAATTCTCACATGCTCTGCATTCTGAAGCAACCTAGTAATATGCATAGTGAATGCATCATTCACTCTTCTGTAATTTGAATTCCCTAGGTGTAACTCAGGGTACACCTCATAAATGACATCTTGCCCAAATGTTCCTTTTGGACTCAATCCCATGTATGGATAAAATCTGGCAAGTACATATACCACATAAGATGTCATGGTGAATTTCTTGGTTTCCAGCACATCTCTCATCTGCCTGTCAATCATTGCATTGATAATCCCTGTCCAATGGTAATTGATGCCTTGCTCAATCCTGTTAATGACATGCACCATCCAATTCTCCAGTACCCTAGCACTCTTCAAGCCTGCCACCCTGCTTAATAGTGTGATTGCATCATATATATCTTGTTGGAACTTGACCCTGTGTAATTGTTTAGGCAGCTTGGAGAAATGAGATTTTGGCTTTTCAAGCCAAGAATTGATCATCTGCTGGGCTTTAGTAGGTTCATCCTCATAATAAGTCCTAGCCATGTCCATGTCCAAGGCACATACACATGATAAGTCTGGCATATCAAATGCCTGGGCAATGGAAACTAGATTGAAGTTTGCCAATACTCTCCCCTCAGTGCTAATGACCCTCTGCGTATCAAAGTCATATTGCCGAGCACACTCCAATATCAACTCATAACATTGAACCGCAGGAGGAAATCCTGCCACATGAGCTAGTCCAGATTTCACCATTCCCTTGGTCAGGACCGATGAATCGCTCTGAGCCAACCTTTCTTTGAACTCTTCATATCTCCAAGCTCCTACATTGGTATCCAAGATCTCTGACCAAACTGAAGCTATCTTACTATCTGGCACCTGACTCTTCACATCTAGCCTAGTTCTTTCAGCATCTGTAACTGAGGATCCCTCTGTATCACCCTTGGACTTTCCTGACGCTGCCTTGCTTGATTTAGCCTGCATTCACAAAGAGCCTCATGAAAATCCAATTATCATCCATATTTCAATCAAAGGTTAGTCTCGAAACCCCATGAAATCATTAAGATAAACCATCAATCTTCAAAAATCTGGGAAAATCGGGTAATCCGGGAAGATGGGGCAGTCCGGGAAAATCCAGTCAGGGCGGAATTTAGGAGAAATCCGACCCAGACGGACTCATGCTGTCAAGACATCATTCATCAAATAAATCATCAATACGTTCAAAGAAATGCATGATTATCATAAGATTCATCTATTGAACAACAAGAAATCATCATCCAACATTTAATTCCTTAACCCAACTGAAATCAGGTGAAACAGACAGAAACCGGAAAAATCCGGATGGGACAGATTTCTGCGGACAGCTTGAAATGCCGAGAATTCTCCATACTTCGGGAAAATGGCGAAACCGGGGAAAATCCGGATGCGCGGAAATTCCACGGACACCTCGGAAACCTGACGACCGTTTGACGCGCAGACCGTTAATCAAGTGATCATATAAACCCCCTATCCAAATCTAATGGGCATGAAATCAACCCTGGCAAGCCAAATTTTGATTGTACCTGAATTTAAGTTCCCAACACTCTCAAATAGTTGATCCTCGTGACAAAATAATGATGCCCTAATCTTGACACCCAGACTTCCACCATGAAAGCTAGGGCAAGCTCGAAATTATCAAACATCATCCCTCAAAATGATAAAGCTAAAGCACACCGGGATCTCACACGCTACGAACAAGGTCTATATGCAGGGCGCGAGGATCACAATGACTCCACTAAACTTAACAACCCTGAGCGGACATAACGAAACCCTACCTTTACAAATTAAA
The DNA here is from genome assembly GCA_007258455.2 of Sequoia sempervirens. Lineage (NCBI taxonomy): Eukaryota > Viridiplantae > Streptophyta > Pinopsida > Cupressales > Cupressaceae > Sequoia > Sequoia sempervirens. Next base: position 76,552 of record VDFB02030533.1, read on the forward strand.
CTTGATTACACCCAAACAGGGCACGACCTCAAAAGAACGCCTAGGCACGCTTGCATACCCGAAATTCGATCGACAAAACAGCGGGACGCGCAATGCAGGCATCGAAAACCCATGAAAAAGTAAATCGAACCCCAACATGATAAATATGAAATCTCTAAAAACAAGCAAGGTCCGACTCGTATAATCATCAATGAATTTTTAAAGATTCAACCATGAAGCGCAAAACAAAGGGGAGAGGTCAAAGATGACTTACCATGACTTAAATCTGATCGAACTCTACCCAAAGAAATCACTGCGAACCAGGGTGCCCTAGCGGCGATAATATCAACACAAACGCCCAAGGAATCCATGCACGAGCAGACCAAATCCAACGACCAAAGCCCAAAAGAACAAACTCAAGCGCTAGAGCAAATGGAAGACGAATAATGAAATCAAAAAGAGTGCCAAAAAACCTTAAATTCATCCACACTCGCGCCAGAGAAGACGTGCTTCGAGCATTAATGACCGACAAGACATACCAAGGAAATCTGGAAACCCGAGGTTGAAACAGAATTTCAGAAGAATCCGAGCCAGACGAACTATCTTGGTGAGCATGAATTTCGCGGACGACGCACCCCTTCGGGACTCCGACAAAGTTTGGGAAAATCCGCGTGAGCTGGAAAATCCCGAATTCTACCAGAAACTCGGACCTCGGAAAATCCGACATTGACAGACGACGAGCCAGGATCCGGGAAAATCTGAGTGAGCCGAAAAATCCCGGACTCAGGTCAAAACCCAGACTTTCATTAAAAACCAAGTTTGATCAATTCAACCTTTAGGGTAAGACCAAGGCAAGCAAGACCAACATCCCAAGACCTCGAAAGGACAAATCCAATAAAAACCAAAGGTCCAAGAGACATCCGAAATCATCAAAAGAGGGTCCCTACTCCAAGTGGGGCGTGTGTGCAAAATTGCACAACAAGGATGAATGTTTGGTGTTTTTTTGATGCTTTCAAATGGGCGCTCTACAACCTTTTGTGTTTTCTGTCATCGATAGATGGACACAATTACGTCAATTTTGTGACAAACACCACCAACATTTTTTGTGGCGTTGATCGATGATGCTAGGTCGTGGTTTCCACTAATAAAAGTTGGTCATTAAAGCGACAAAATTGAAGCGATGAAATTTAAAACAATGTTGCGTCGGTAATTTGAGAATATTTTGTCGATATGTCACCAAACATTCATCAGAATTTGTAGTTAAATACAGTAGTGAGTGAATATATGGTGAACAATCAATGCCTTGATGAGATTTATGTGTTCCTAATTGGAAATATTTATTCTTTTGGTTGTATTTCCTAAAGAGAAGGAAGGTAGTAAATGGTTCTTGGACAGGATGGTTTGTTACCTTACTTGAGAATGTTGTTGGACCTTGGTAGTGGATCTGACTCTTGTGAACAATCATGTCAATGGTTTATATCTATATTACGAGGGGATGTGTCCCCTACCCAAAAACCCATTGTCCCCATCCCTTACCATCCTTGGGAAGGGGGGATGCAAAGGGGACGTCCCCCAACCATCCTCGAAATAGCCCAACTAGTAGGAAATAGGAGGAAACATTCCCTACCCTTTGGGGACGTTTCCTCATCCCGATACAAATGGGGGACGTTAGAAATTTCCCTTGACATATTGGGGACAGCTAGCCATCCCCTACCGATAGGGAGCTTCTTGGGTTAAAAAAACATTTAAAATTTTGATTTTTTAAATATTTCGTTCTCCTTTCTAAGGTGATTTTTCAGTTTGGGTTGTTTGACATTTTGTCAAACACTTGGCATGCAAAGTGACTGAGTTCTAATTTCTGAATGTTTATGCTTGTGTTTGATTGAATTTTAATGCCAAATCATTTGCATAAAACATAGAAATGATAATTGTTGTCATAACATCAACAAATATGAAATATTCAACCTCAAATATAATTTTATTTTTTGAATGTACATTGCATTATAGGTCTGATATAAGTTTTATTTGATTAAAATAGCAAACATTTCCTTCAAAATCTAATTTATATTGATTCCCAATGAAATACAAACATACCCGGATCATTGGCTACAATAATAAGTTTAATGACATTTATTGTGTTGTTATACTACTGCTCTCACGATTTATTTACATATTGATATTGTTGTTATCAATTATTAATTTATTGACATATCTCTCTCTTTCCCCCCCTCTCTCTCTATAATATATTAATAAATTTTGAAAAAATCATATATATATATATGTATGTATGTATGTATTTTGTATGTCATCATCCCCTGCTGTCCTCTAAAAATGCCCCCTAGGAAACATCTCAGAAATGCGTCCCCTACCGTCCCTCGCCCCCATCCTTGAACGATGTGGAACATAGATTTATACTTCTTATCAGTGTTTTCATGTGCTAGTAGACATCTCATTCTTTTTTTTTGGCAGTACACTTTGTTGTAACTGTGTGAAATGCTAGACAGGTAACAATGAATTCTTCTTGGTGACAGTGATAAAAATGTTTCTAGTTAGAGTATAGTGATTCAGTGATATCAATGCATGTCTTGTTGATTAGCATGCCTAACTTGTGCTTCATAATCGTTTGGTATTATGATATTGATCTTTTTAAGAAAGTTATCTATTCAAGCAGTGTGTAGGAAAACATTGGTTTGATATCAAAGGTCATTGATGTTTGTCCTCGATGCAAAAAAAAAATCTTCATCATTTCACGAAGGTACTTGTTGTTGTTGGTCTCATAGTGAATGTCAAAGATATTGGTACTAGTTGCATAGAGTTGCTTTATGATAGATCAAAAGATGGCATCTCTTTGACAAGTTGATAGTTGGTGGCTTCAAGGAAATACAATTCTTTGCATTGAGATAGTGTTGTATTCTGACAATACTAGTCCTATGATAGTGCTTTACTTTTAATCTCATTGTGTAGACAAGACTTTGCTTACAAGGAGAATACTAGATTTTCCCACAAGAGTTTTTTCCAAAACAAATACACCACAAGATGTGAAAGAGTTTCTCATACAGTGATCATGTTTTGTATCTTGGTCAGTTAGCTAATGCTCTATGAGTTAAGTGACTTTGCTCTTTACTGCACAGTGAACAAGACAACATTTGCTCGATAGTGTTAGATATGTAACTCTTCTTTTATCATCACTTTTCTTTTTATGGTGTTTTATTATAGTGAAACATTGATCTTGATGACATGCCTTATTTATGACAATGCAACTCTTCAATAATGACTATACAGTGGCTTGATGTTTCTCATTCTAGTGTTTGCTATCTGGATTGATGGTGCACTGCTTCCTAGTGGATACTAATGCATGGGTTTGGTGTCGATAGATTAACAACATATGCTTTCAGTTGCTTTGGGGGGTATCTTGTTGATAGTGATATGATGTCAGTGCAATGTTTTGCTTAGGCACTGATTTGGTGCTTTTGGTTCAAAAGTTGGCGACAGTCTATAGTTGAAAATGTTACAATGCTACTAGGTTTTTCTTAGTTATTCTTTGCTAGTGATTTGCATTGGTTTGGCTATGATTATTTTTGCAGTTTATGATTGTAGTCATTGAGTGGTTGATGTTTATTGTCAAAGTGGTGTTGGGTTGTCTTTTTTGAATAAATATGTCATTATTGAATAAATGTTGAGGCTTGATTGCTAACATTGACTGTTTCCTTCCTAATGCTTCTAAGCTTTATTAATATATTTATATTTCGTAGATTTATCTGCTAATAGTGATAATACCTTCCTATCCTCATGATCATGATTTCTGCACCATAAGGTACAAATATCTGCAATTAATTTAATATTAAAATTTCCATTGTTTTTGTTGACCAGTCATTATCCATTAGATTGCTTGAAGAGATCGTAACTAGGTCACAATATGAAAAATTTATTATTACTGAAATAATCAAGCATCATCTTTAATTAAATATTACTTACTAATATTAGTTTTCAATGCAATATTTAAATTGCTATCATATTTACAATGATAGATTTGACTAATGACATTATCATTAAACCATTCTTTATTTGAATCAACCTCAAAATTAGAGCAAGTATAATTCATTTTTTTTGGATTGTGATATTATTTTCCTTTATAAAAGTATCATTCTAATGTTTATTAGGAATAATTAGATCTGGGTTTATAGAGTATTGAAGTACAACATCTTACATTGTACATTGGAATTATGATTTAATTTTTCTTTATATTTACTATGTTTACTAACATTGTCATTATACTTGTTAGCTGAGAATATACCACTTTGTCTACATGTTCTCACATAAGTAATCGGTTTATCCCATAATAATATGTGGATGTTATTCAAATAGAAATTTGATACTTAAGTTTTTCTTTAATAACCATTAGCTAAATCACATTTTGTCAAAATATTTTCTTTTATTACTTGTAAAGGTGGAGAAAGAATTGCAAAAGAAGATCGTAGAGAATAAGTGGAAGCATTGACAAAAGTAAGAAAAGGAAGGTAGGAACTTGTATTTGTTCATACCACAAAAAAGAGAAGGAAAAGTGGAGACACATACTTTGATGAATGTAGATCATTCAAAGGTCAAGATGTTTGTGAGATCTCAAGGAAATGATAGTAAGAAAGTGGGAATGAGTATGGAGATGTAGTTGAAATAATGATAACCAATGCAAATTTGGAAATTGTAGAAAGTTTAAGGAGTGTAGTGAGACATTTTGATATAGTGGCAATAATGGACGATGAAATGGCTTGTTGATAAGTATAGGGTAAGAACCATAAGAATGAAGAAAAGTGGATGTTGCAAATGGAGAAAATGGAAAAAAAGTAAGAAAACATAAATAGAATGGAGGAGAAATTCCAAAACAAAACAAAACAATTTAAATTGAGGTAAGTAATGGTTTAAATTTTCAAAAGAATGAGATTAATTGGTAGAAGAGGATAAATTATAGGAGAGTGAAATGGAGGATGAAATGAAGACCCTTTAGGAATAAGGTAAGATGGAGGCATTTAACATCATGCCAAAATGACAAGTTGAAATAGGCAAAACAAAAGATGTTAGGAAAGATAGAGTATGTTGTAGTTCCTCATTTTGGAATTGGTAAATGTTAAAGTAATAGTGTAGTATTGATTCTAGAAACCTATTCATGTGTTGATGGGACATTGTTGTTGGTTTACCAGCTTCAAGAGTGGTTCTAGCACTTAGCCCTTATTGTTAGTATTATTCTCACTAAGAACATACTCGAGGTGTTTGATATAGGAGCATCATATGACTGAGCAATATTATATCGACAAAAAATATTTCCTTTTAGTTTATTTTATTTTTCAATTTAGTAGCTTCTTTTCTAGTCATTTTAGATGCTAGAATTTGATTTTGTTGACAAAGTTTTTAGTGGGTAGTTGACCAATAAATTAGGATCCAAAACATTCTCTCCATGAATCCCTTCACATTTCAAGTTGAGGAAAGTAATGGTTAAAATTCGTAGGAGATTAATTATGGAAAAAGATAAATTCTAGGAGATTAAAATGGAAGATGAAACAAAGAGCCTTTGGGAATAAAGGGAAGATGGAGGAATTTCAAACTAGATTGTTCAGATGATAAAAAAGAGGTGTAGTAGATATAGGCAAAAGATAAGCTATTATGAAAGATAGAGTATGCATTAGTTCTTTGTTCTGGAATGAGTAGAGGTTAAAGGAATATTGTAGAGTTAAATCTAAAAACCTATTCATGTATTAGGGGTAAATTGTCCAATTATTTAACCAACCTACAAAGGGGTTTTATCACTTATCCCTTATTTGTGATCAATATGATCAGAAATTACATACCTAAGGTGTCTAACATAGAAGCATCACAACCTATGAGAAATCTTGCATCAACAAAAAACATTTCCTTCCATTTTTTTTTTCTTTTTAATTTAGTAGCTTCTTTTCTATTCATTTTGGATATTGAAGTTGGATTTTTTGACACAATCTTCAGCGAGCTCTTGAATAGTAAACTAGAACCATGCATATGTGATATCTCGTATTAATTAAAACACATTGTGGTTTCATTTATAACACAAGCATAACATTGCAATCATGTCCACATGTCCATTTCATTTTCTATGATCATTTGACTTTGTGGTGTGCTAGATCAACTAAGAGAGGTCTATAAGGTCACTAATATTTAGATCCTTATGTCAAATGATACTCATTTGAGAGGCCTTATTAGTCCCATGGACCGTATTGTTTAGCACCACAGTGAGTTTAGAATGGTATTTCTCATTAACCTTTTACATTAAGTATTTTCTAGATATAAGGAGGTTTAAATGATTTATATAGGAACAATTAATCCATAAAGGAGGAATCACAAGGAATAGGTAGTTTTTATTAGGCTCAAATAGGGAAAGATAAGAGATATTCGTGTAAGGAATCTAATGTTGGTGGTCAAATTCATGTGAAAGTGTTAAATTTGTGTTGAAATCAGATAGTTGAGGCCGAACATGTTGTAATTCCATAATGATAAAAATAATATAATTTTGATTGTGGAGCATATAAACTAAATCCATTAAATTATTATAAGATTGTTGTTGGAAATAGGATGCCATTTAATTGCAATCCTAAACATTATTTATTTCACATGTCTCCTAAGTCTTTGCAAAGTGTTCTCAAACACTAGGATTAGAGAGAGATTAATTTTGGATGAAATAATCATGTTAATTGGCATTTGTAATTAATTCTAAATATTAGGAGCATGTGAGGGCATCCAAGATGAGCTCGTAAATAATAGGAGCACATGGGGCACCCACATGGTAGGTGGCACTCACCTTGAGTTTAGTTAACTATTCAGAGTAAGAGATAACACTTTTGAATGCATGTAAAGATCCTAGGAGTTAGGGTTTGATGTTTACATGCATGAAGTTTAGTTCAGTTTAGTTCAGTTTAGATCAGTTTAGATTAGTTTAGTTTAGTTTAGTTTAGTTTAGTTTAGTTTAGTTCAGAATTAGTTTAGTTTAGTTTAGTTTAGTTTAGTTCAGTTCAATTATGGTTCAGTTATCTTCAGTTAGTTTTAGTTGAATGCTAGTTGACTTCAATTAACTTGGAATGCATGACTAATGACTTGAGTTGCATGATAGATAACAGGTGACTTCCTTTAGTTAACAGGGGATGACCATTCTTGCATTAATGGTGGAGAGAAATGTTTCAGTTAACAAGAAATGACTTGGACCCACTTTGGGCACCCAAGTTGGCTTCTTGGAATTAACTCCTTTGCATGTTAAGATATTTCAGAAGGCTAAGTTAAGTGGGCCCATTCTTGGGCGCCTACTTTGAGGATAAAGCCTTGAAGATATTTACGAAATAAAGGTTGAGTTAGTACTTTAGTTTGGGACACCCAAATGGATGAAGCACATGTTTTGGCATTGTTCTTTACAGTTAAACTCTACTTGGAAGAGATAGGCATACCTTTTGTGAGATAGTGATTGAGCTTTGTAATTGTAACTCTTTTGGAGTTTACAAAGTTGTTTATTGCCTATATATCTCAAGCAAGTTGAAGATAGTTTGTATCAGTTTTATTGTAGGTTGTGAAGAAGATTTGTTGAAGGTAGAAGAAGCATCTCAAGGAAGAATTGGAGTTATTGTAATCTACTTCAGAGATTAAATAATACATTGATTCTTGGTGGAGTTTTTCCCCGAAAGGGTTTCTCCACTATATATGTTGTGTATCTTCTAATATCCCGTCTAATTCTTCTACAACTTCTTCCTTCATTCTACAAATGATAAAATGAATTAATTAGATAATCACCCACAAATAATCTTGTTACCCATTTTTGTTACTTGCTCAAGTTGATTGAGATGAAGAATTTGTAAAACTAAAAGAGAGGTGCATTTCATATTTATCTTATTGCATTCAATTTTATAAATAGAAAAATCAGAAAGATTACAAGATTATAGTAACAAATCATTGCATTTATACAAGTGCATGCAACATAGAAAATATTTAAACAAATCTTTCTAAAAAGTAATATTTATTGATACAAAAGTGCATATTTGTCTCAC
>VDFB02030535.1:0-12036 GCA_007258455.2 Sequoia sempervirens
TCATCAGACCTAAGTCTGTCATTTCAAATTCTTTCTTCATGTCTGCCTTGAACAAATTAATTGACAAATTGCCAGTGAAGATTAAATCATCAACATATAAGCATACTATCAGTATTTCACCTTCTTCATTCATTTTTGTATATAGTGTGGGCTCACTGCTACATCTATTAAATCCATTCAGCAAAAGATAACTATCTATTCTGCTGTACCAAGCTCTTGGGGCTTGCTTCAATCCATACAGTTCCTTTTTCAATTTGTAAACTTTGTCTTCTTGACCCAGAATTTCATACCCAGGTGGCTGATCCACATAAACTTCTTCTTCTAAATAACCATTTAAAAAAGTTGACTTTACATCCATTTGAATCTGAACCACTTATTATGAACTGCTGTATTCGTCATCCTTATAGTATCAATGGGTATTTCTGAGGGTGCAATGTGAAATCGGGCTGTTGTGAATAGCCCTTTACAACCAATCTTGCTTTAAGCTTCTGAACTTCATCTTTTTCATTCAATTTGGTTTTATAAATCCATTTCACTCCAATGACATCTTTTTCTTTTGGAAGACTGACTAGATCCCATGTATGATTCTTTTCAATTGCTTCAATCTCTTCATCCATAGCACTTACCCATTTATCATGTTTAACTGCATCTTCAAAATGAACTGGATATTCTATTTGAGAATAAAAAGCAGAAAGAGAAATCTGATCTGAATTATTCTCAACTTCATTTTTCTCATATATATCTCTTATGCTTCTGATTTTATGTCTTTTTAGACTTGCCAATGTAGGATTTGACATATCACTTGAACTTGTGGAATGTGGACCCGATGGTCCTGCTGTAGATTGTGTTTGTTTTCCTCTTGTTGGACTACTTCCTTGAATGCATGAGGTTGTTCTTACAGTCGATGCTGGTGTCATTTGTGGACTACTTTGCTGAGCTTGAATGGGAGTGGTAGGAGTCACAATAGCTAGAATATTTGTTGATGCTAAAACTTCATTCTCCTCTTGAGGTATACTAGCTGAAATATTGACTGTCTTCTCTATGCTTCCATCCCATGCTTCATCTTCTACAAATTGTACATCTCTGATTATAACTTTCTTTGTTGTTGGATTATAGAGCTTATAAGCTTTGGATTCTTCAACGTATCCAACAATATACGTTTTTCTCGCATTTATCAGCTGCTTCCTGGAATGGCCAATGACATCCCAAAATAATCTCATGTAAGGTAACAACTGTGTTTCTTCCTGTCCATGCTTCTTCAGGTACCATATTCATGACACTTTTCGTTGGACACCTATTCATTATATAGGCTGCACAAGATATTGCTTCTGCCCAATATTCATTTGACAAATGTTTGGCTTTCAACATACTTCTAGCCATTTCCATGATTGTTCTGTTTTTCCTTTCAGCTACTCCATTTTGCTGAGGTGTGTATCTAGTTGTGAATTGCTTGTGAATTCCATGATCTTTGCAAAAATTAAAAAATTCTCTTGAAATGTATTCACCACCTCTATCTGTTCTCAACACTTTGATATAATAACCACACTTGTTTTTCAACCAAATTCTTGAAGCGGCAGAAACAAAATCAAACACTTCATTTTACTACGCTTTTTAGAAATAAACCCATGTTGCACAGCGAATAATCATCAATGGATGTCGAGAGAAAATAAAACTACCACCTATTGAAGGAAGGTGTTGTTTGCATGGATCCACACAAATCTGAATGTATAATTTCCAAAGGGGCTTTTGCTCTAGTTGACTTTCTTGCTGGAAATGATTCTCTATGTTGTTTTCCTAAAATGCACCCTTCACATACCCTTTCTAGTTTTTCTATTAAAGGTAGTCCCTTGATCATGCCTTTCCTATGAAGTAAATTTAAACCTCCAAAGTTGAGATGCCAAATCCTAGGTGCCATAGCTCCGGAGTTTTCATCTTTTATCTCAGCTTGAAAGATTTTATGCACTATTGCTGTAGTTTCTTCTCTACCCACTCGTGAATTCATTAAGTGTTGTGCTTGAGCATAATTTATATTCAAATCTGGCCTTATCTTTAAGGGAAACATTCTGTTGTTTGTCATTCTGACTTTTGCAATAAGCTGGTTGCTTGGGTATTTGTCTAAAATTGTGCACAGACCATTCTTGAAGGTTACTCTATACCCTTTTTGAACTAGTTTCCCTACACTCATTAAGTTATGTTTCAGACCAGGCACAAAATACACATCTGAAATATACTTTTTCTCCCCCTGTTTAGTTAGAATATTGACATCTCCTTTTCCTTTGACTGACACTTTGTTGTCATTACCCAATGTAACATCGGACTTTACATTCTCATCTAAACTTGAAAACATTTCTAGATTCCCTGTCATATGATTGCTACAGCCTGAATCTAAAAACCATACATCTTTTTCATTTGCTTGAGCAACATTACAAGCTAAAAACATTGTTCTCTTATTTGAATTCTGATTTTGACCTTCTCTTGAAAAAATTGCATTTTGTCTATTAATCATGCTGCTCCCATTCATATAATGCCCATATTTTTCTGATGAGTGACATTGGACTTGAGATTTATCATACCTTTGATTTTGTGACTGATTGTGTGTTGGGTTTTGGCTTGAGCCTTGATTGCTACCTCTTCCACTTGAACTTGATAGACTGTATCTTTCACCTCTATAAGAGTTTCTTCCTCTTCCTCTTGATCTACCTCTACCTCTTCCTTGACTGACTGAAGCCTGAGTTTTGAAAGCATGCTCCAGTGATGTATCTGCTGACCTTTTCGGCCTGTGTTCATGAGAAATTAGAGATGCATACAACTCATCAACTGAGAACTGTGAGAGAGTCTTTGTCTCCTCTATAGCAACTACAACTGGTAGAAATTTTGTGGGAAAACTCCTTAAAATCTTTTCAACAATTCTGGAATCTTCCATATTCTCTCCATGAGACCTAATTTGATTAAACAACCCAATAACTTGGGTGTAGAATGAATCTACAGATTCATTGTCCTTCATACATATTGTTTTTTCTAAATCTCTTCTCATCATTTGTAGCTTTGCTATTTTAACTTTACCATGCGCGGTATTCATTTTGCGATATCATGCTTGTTTTGGACTTTTGTTGCTGCTGAAATCCTTGAAAAAATGCTCTCATGTACAACTTGAAATAGATAAAATAAAGCCTTTGAGTCTTTCTTCCTTGTGTCTTTTAATAAGTCTTTCTCTGCTTGTGTTAAAGCATTGTATGCTATTGCATCTGCTGGCTCTGGAAATCCATTCTCTACTAAATCCCATATATCTTGTGAGCTAAATAGTGCTTTCATGGTAATTGACCAGTACTCATAATTCTTCCCATTAAACTATGGAATTTGTGGGTTTTTCAAGCTTGTGCTTGATGCCATTTTTGAAATTTACCCAGATAATATGCTTTGATAAAATTGGCTCTGATAATCGAACCCGCTCTGATACCACGTGAAAGCCAGAGGTAGAGGAATTTTCACAGTAAAAATAAAACTTAAAATATTAATTTCTTCAACACAGAGCTACTGCTCGTTAATTTTCTGTATGCTCACATTCCCATTAAAAATTAAAAGTAATTACAAATACAAATATATGAATAGGTAAAAGTCACGTGAAAAAATATTCACGGAAGAGAGGGAACAAAATTTTTTTTTATTACAAATTACCTAACTAACTTTTCCCCGTCAAAACACATTTAATAAAGTGTCCTTTACATAATATTAAAATTTAAATATCTAATGCCGTATTACGAAATTTCCTATGGCGGTGGCGGCATAATTCATGGTTCCCCGCAGTATCGCAATGGGTAACTACCCATATTGCGATATCGCGGGCAGCGGTTTGTTGACGGTGCGGTAAATGGCTGGTGGTTAAGATAAAACAAAAATGCTACGGGGTCTCCCGCGGTATCGCAATGGATATTTTCTTTATTGCGATATTGCGGGTAGTGGCTGGAGGTGACGAAAACAGTTAGGGTTAACATTCCAACATGAATTGAATATCGAATTCCAATCCAAGAAAGTAGTCATGGTTTCAATGGCCCAAATGCATGATGACTACGGCTAACATAAACACCAATTGCCATTTGAAGGGATGGCGAAAAGATCTCAAGACTATAATAAACGAATTCTACAGAAGGAGGCGAAAAGAGAGGGAATACTCTAAGCCGAGATTAACGAATCTATAGAGAATATTTGACTTGACATGGAATAGATAACAAGGGTGGTGATATCATCATAATTTAACATTAATTTCAAATATCAAAATTCCCGTTCATCAATACCGCTGAATCAAAACTTATTCACATGGCGCTAGACGAGTATAACAGAACAATGGTAGAAAAGAGACCAGAACTCAAACAAAGTTTAATACCTAAAGATTTCAATCACAAAATCTCCACTAATCCAAAGAATTCGATGATTTAAATGAGAAGGAAATTCACTGATAAGAGAGCAAGATATGAGGCAGTGGAAAGAGGAAAGTATATCTATATATTGACTTAAAAGAATTAGCTCATTGAAGCTACAGACAAGGAAATGAACCATGCAGCCCCAAAAAGAAATTGCAGAGTTCACAATCAATATGCATAATCAAAATAATCGACTGGAGAGACTAATTGATACCATACACCCAGACTGGGGTTTATACCTCATAGCGACACCAAGGATGAATTGATTATCCAAAACAAGGAGATTCACAGTATATGCTCATTCTAATTTATAGAAAGGTCCAAATAGAGATTTCATTTACTAACAATTTGAATTTAAGTTTTGCAGGGTAAAGGACAATAACATTGCACCTGGTTTATTTTCCTATCTCGACAGAAGTCTTGATGTAGAGTTTTTCTTTAATTTTCAGCTTTTACTCCGAGTTTCTCAAAGAATCCCATAGAAACCCAATTCAAAGAAACTCCCCAAACCCAGTGGTACAACTCCAAGTAGCAAAGAAAATCTTCAAGAACTCCTAGCGTTTTTCCAAAACCCCCCAAAACCTCTAGAATTTTTGAGAAAATTTTCTAGAACCTCTCATAACCAATTCCCGTACCACCCCCATGCAATTGCTTCCGGCCAGCAATTAATAAAATTTCCCTCTTCAATTAACTCCACTCCTTCCACCTTCCTCTCCATAACTACTTTCCTTCATCTATTCATTTAATTTCCATTACTTATCTATTCATTTAATTTCCATTACTTTTATTTATTCACCATTTGACAACTTATTATATTTTATAATTTATAACCATGCCCTTTTACATTTACATACAAAAGATTAACGAATATAACATTTTATTTAATAATTTTAATCTTACTTATAATGTATTTGTACCATCTTAATAATTTAATATTTAATATTAAATATTCTATTCTAAACTATAAGTCTAATTTATTAAAATCAGATAATAACTTAATTAGTTATATTTAATCATGGAAAAATCAATTAATTAATCCAGACGAACACATAACCAAGCTATACCTGACCTCAGAGACAAACAATGACAACACACAACGATGATGTAGACGAAGGGGCATTACACGGGCCTCAAGAAGCATATCAAAAAGAAACTCCTCCTCCTTAGCAAGGCCATCACAGACCCAAGAAACATCCTTTGGAAAATCAACAACAAGATCACCATTTTCAAAAGAGGAAATATCTTCCTCATCCCAACCATGTACCCAAAGATCTTCCTCAAAAGAGATGTGGGATTCAACTTCATCTACAATAGGGGCATCTTCAACACTTGCAACAATAGAAGTAAACAAGAAAGACTCCCCAAGCGAGACCTAAGATATTGCCAATGGCTTCCTTCCCTTTGGCTTTGTCTGCACTTCAGAGACAACATCCAATTCATTTGCCTCTTGTCCATCCTCATTTGTAGTAGTTGAGGACAAGCACCTAGCAGTGGCTAGGGTTTTAGGCATGGGACACCTGCGCTTTCCTCCATTTGAATTTCTCATCACATTGATTATTATAAATGTTATCTTAATTAAAAGATTTCAATGTTACATAGGGGAGATGTCCCAATATCTACCAGGGTTAATTTCGCACAACTATAGAATTCAAACCGTACATCGAATCAACAAAAAATTTTATGGGTTTTTTTTTTCTCATGAGTTAAGTGCTTATAGCTATTATTTTGGCTTGTGGGTAATTCGGTCGAATACGAGAGTGTTCGATATGTGTGTGGGGGTCAAAAAGTCACCTTTTAGAGGTGTTGTCCACTCATCGCCACCTAATGTCCTAGTATCCACCCACTATAACCACCAATTTTATTTTTTTAAATACCTAATTGTGTCACTATTAACATTTAATTAAAAATATTTCATCATTCAAATCCACTCAAAATTCAATGGGTCTAATTCATGTTAGCACCTTATAAAATTAATTTGGCGCCCATTAAAAATCACTCCTACACATTAATTGCCAAACATTAGCACCGGACACCAAACACATTACACCCCAATTAAACTTCATTTCAGGTCCGATTAATGCATATGAATAATGTTTTTTTAGGTATCCCATTCTTTTCCCTCATTTTACCGCCCGCTAGATGGAACGTTCTCTCGGCAATGGAAACTTCTCCAATCGTCAACGACTCTCCATGGCTCCTGCTGCTCTCCATGCTTTGAGATAACAAAAAAAAACATCATTCTCCTTTCAATATGCAAACAATGGTATTGGTTAATCATTTTCTTTTGCTTCTTTCATGACCCATGAAGGGTTTATTCGATGATTGAAAAATTATTACTGCTTGTTTATGAAATAAATCATTCCTCTTCAACGCCTTTTCGCCATGTGCTATTTGATTTTTTCGGGTCATGGTGGTGGTTTTTTCCCACTGGTTTTTTTGGGGTTAAATTATTATTTCCTCTCTCCATTTTAGAGCACGCTCACGACCTAGTAAACTTGATTGTTTCATGATTTTGTCTCCTCAAATGATGAGGAATTTCATTGGTTTGACCACATGTCTACATAAAATGTTTTTTTGGTTTGCTTCAACCTTTTCTTAAAATACCCATGTGAATATGGGCGTAAATCAGCAATCCCATTTATTATATGCCATATATGCAAAAACCCTTGCTTGTTTTTTTCCAAATACATGTGCTTAAGGAATTAATCTCATGAAACCCTTTCCTAGAATATTTAACATCTATCTAAAAACACACTTTTGTATTCTTGTGACTAAGGAATTATTATTATGAAACCCTTGGTTACTTTTTTGTGCACATTTCTAAAAGACCAAGTCTATAATCAATCTACCTCTATTAAAATTTATATCCTATCGCTGTTGAATACATCACAACTTCTTTCATTTACTGTGAATTGTGTTATTAATTATTGTTAAATGTTCTACCTCTGTTGAAATCTCAATACTTTGTATCACATATTCTTTACTTCGCAGCTTACGTTTTTTGTAATTGTGCTTTGTACATTCTACTTATAGTTATTTTCATTAGTCGTGCATTTAACATTTATATTTATGCACTGTCTTTTTACTTTACTTTATAAGTAAATGAAGGTATTTTTTGGTGATAGGTTTTTCCTTATAGATCCCATTTACAAATTCAATAATATGTGTTCATTTACTATTTTTGGTTATCTCTTAGCTTGTATTTTCATTATATATGTATATAGGTCTATATATGACTATGTCTATTTGTGTATATATATACATACACATACACACTCATATATATATATATGTCTGTATGTGGATATATATATATGTATAGTATATATATACATATATATGTACAATATATATATACATATATATATGTGTGTGTATATATATATTTGTATGTATGTATATATAAACACACATCTTATTGAATTTGTAAATGAATGTGTACAATGTTATATATATATATGTATACATCTATATATATATGTATATATGTATACACACACACACACACACACACACATATATATATATATACATCTTTATATATATATATATTATAAAAACACATCTTATTGAATTTGTAAATGAATGTGTACAATATTATATATATATATATATATAACATTATACACATTCATGTTTACAATTCAATATATATATAACACAACTTATTAAATTTGTAAATGAATGTGTACAATGTTATATATATACATATAGCATTGTACACATTCATTTACAAATTCAATAAGCTATGTGTTTATATATGCCAACTAAAAATAGTAGAAAACATCTTGATTTTCAGTTATTTCTCAAGGTTTATATTTGTCATTTATTTCATAAAAGGCTCCATTATATTCTGTGTCTCTTGTTCATTCATCAAATCGATATATATGTGTGTCTATCTTTTGGTTAGATCCATATATATCTTTACATATGTTCATTTAGAAAATCGATATATATGTGTGTATCCTTTGCATGTCCTTTCAAAATGCAAACAATGGTACTGGTTAATCATTTTCTTCTGCATCTTTTAGGACCCGTAAAGGGTTCATTCGCTGATTGAACATTTTTTACTACTTGTTTACAAAATAAATCATTCCTCTTCAATGCCTTTTCGCCATGTGCTATTTGATTTTTTCGGGTCATGGTGGTAGTATTTTCCCCACATTGTACACATTCATTTACAAATTCAATAAGTTGTGTGTTTGTATATGCCAACTAAAAATAGTAGAAAACATCTTCATTTTCGGTTATTTTTTTAGGGTTTATACTTTTCATTTATTTCATAGAAGGCTCCATTATATTTTGTGTCTCTTGTTCATTCAAAAAATCAATATAATCTTGTAAAATCATCTATTCGACTTCTTTATATTCAAAATAATTGTACACTTCAGCTTGCATTTTCATTATATATGTGTTTGTGCGTGTGAGTATCCTTTGGCTGTCCAATACAATAGACTAGCATTCATTTACTGAAAAATGTTTTAGTAATTATTGTTAAATGTTTTACTTGTGTATATATCACAATACTTTGTAGCATATATATATATATATATATGCATATATGTATATGTATATGTGTATATATGTATATATATATGTATATATGTATACATATATAAAATTGTACACATTCATTTACAAATTCAATAAGTTGTGTGTTCATTTACCAGCTAAATACAAGTAAGGAAACAATATAAGATATATTTTATTAGACTTTCAAGAACAAGAAACGTTTATCATACTTTTTCTTTTGTGACTTTAATGTTTCACCTACTACTATGAATGGATTCAAAGTAGGCTTGAATATTTCTATCCTATCATTGTTGAATACAACACAACTTCTTTCATTTACTATAAAATGTGTTATTAATTATTGTTAAATGTTTCACCTGTGTTGAAATCTCAATACTTTGTATCATATATTTTTTACTTCACAGCTTATGTTTTCATTGTAGTCTTATATGTTCATGGATACATATGTGTCTATACATATAATTACATAGATATATGTATAAATTTATAAATTTCTATACATATATATTAATATGTATACATACATATATCTACGTATATATATATATATATATATATGTATGTATATGTATATATGTACAAATATATGTATATATATATATATATATATATATATATATATATATATATATATATATATATATATATATATCTCATTTATATATATATATATATATATATATATGCTCTCTCTGCCTCTCCCTCCTGCCTCTCCTCTCCTGCTCCTCCAACCTGGCTCCCTCTTTGCCTCCTTCTCCACATGCTCTGGCAAATTACTCCTTGCTTGAATCCCCTCCAACCGCCACCCTCATGTAAAGCCATATACACTTTGCATCCTATATGGATATATGTAAACCCTCGACGGTTTGTTGTTGTCTGCTCTCCATGGTGTGAGGTAACGACAAACATCATTCTCCTTTCAAAATGAAAACAATGGTACTCCTAATTTTTATTATGTCAACAAAATGTAAGTGTAGTTTATAATGCAATTAAATTATATATGTATGTATACACACATGTGTTTATATATATATATATGTATGTATGTATTTATGCATACACATACATATATACATGTATACATATGTATGTATATATGTATATATGTATATGTGTATACATAGATACATATGTATATATATGTATGTATACATTTATATATGTATGTATGTATGTATGTATGTATACACATACATACATATATATATTTATATGTATCTATGTATGTATGTATATATATATATGCATGTATATATATACCTTCTATTTCCATGAGAACCTTGCAGCCAACACATAGTAAAATGATGGAAAAGAATGGGATACCCAAAAAAACTAGTCATATGCATTAATCGGAACCAAAATGAAGTTTAATTGGGGTGTAATATGTTTGGTGTCTAGTGCTAATGTTTGGTGATTAATGTGTATGAGTGATTTTTAATGGGAACCAAAATAATTTTATAAGGTGATAATGTGAATTAGACCCATTGAATTTTGAGCAGATTTGAATGATCAAATAGTTTTAATTGCATGTTAATAGTGACACAATTAGGGCCCTTTTATGTTTTGCAATGTATATCAGTGATTTTCTGCAATGTATATGTTTATATGAATACATCCATGCATGCTTATGTTTCTATGAATGTATGTATGTATACTTATGTTTCTATGACTGTATGCATGCATACAAACATGCCAAAAATCACTGATATATAAGGCTCCCCAAATAAATATTGAATCCAAATATAATGTAGAATTCAATCATATCATCTTTAAAAACCTATGTAACTGGTAGCTACAAATTCAAATGCTCAAACAAATTCAAATTTGAAACACAACAACCAAATTGAATGCATTCAATTGTCATATTCAAATTACTAAATAAGAGGGACAACAACCAACGACATTCATAATTATTCTCCTCTGCTAATATCCTCTCCATACTACAGAGCATTTATTGGCATCCTTTGCACATTCCTCGTATATCCAAGGATGATGAAAAACAATGAATATAACTTGAATATATCTTGGTATACAATTCTATTCAAATTTATATGTTTTTACATATATTTATGTTTTCCACATGGAAATTTTAATATGTTGAACTTGTTTAATTATTTGTTGTTGTACATGCATTATTGCAAAGGTCATATGATGTTTGTTTATTACTAGCCTCGGTTGCTACTACCCGTGGTTGTAAATATTTTCTTATAGCTAGAGGAAAACAAGGAGAGGTGGTGCAACAATGTTCATGGTGGGCAATTCAGTAAATGTGTTTGTCAACACACCACATAATTAAGGATTTTTTGTTGATATGGCTCCAAGTTTCAATTATTATTCTTTATTGTTCAGTAACTAATATGCCTTTTTATTTATTTTATTAACTATTGTCCATTTTTGTTTGTTCTATTATATTTGTTTGTTGTGGCAAGCATGTCAAATGGCTAGGAGGTTGTAAAGAGCATGCCAAATTACAAGATGGCAATTCAGGTAAAGTCTTTCAAGACTTTACTTTGGCTGTGACCCCATAGACATTGTTTTCATTTTTCTTATGCATTGTAAACTTACACTTAAAATTTACAATTACATTGATTTCCAGGTGTAGGTGTTGAAAAATTTACAATTTCAAATAGATTAATTTATATGGATATGTTCCATATATATATATATGCATATACTTAGTTGTGTATACACACACACACACACACACACACACAAATATATGTATGTATGTATGTATACACATCTAAGGAGGTTGTAAAGAGCATGCCAAATTGTAAGATGACAATTCAGGTATAGTCTTTCAAGACTTTACTTTGGCTGTGATGCGATAGACATTGTGTTCATTTATAATGTTCATTTTTCTTATTCATTATAAAATTACACTTACAATTTACAATTAGATTGATTTCCAAGTGTAGGTGTTGAAAATTTTACAATTTCAAATACATTAAATTATGGATATGTTGCATATAGATGTATAGTTATATATATATACATATATATATAATCGTTGTGTGTGTATATATATACACACACAACTATGTATATGAATACATATACATATACATATGTATGTATGTATGTA
>VDFB02030536.1:0-24932 GCA_007258455.2 Sequoia sempervirens
TTGATTAAGTCAAAATATCCACTAAAATTCACCTATAAGTGCCAAAAATTGGAGTTTCAAAAGTGGACACCTATCAGGAACTAAAGTACAAACCAAGGGCTTCTGTTTCCACTTTTGGATTTTCAGAAATTTAGAAGTGGAATCATTCCCAATTAGTGGTGAATGAGTCCCAATACTAGGACTGAAAAGTGTTCTCTATAGATTTGGATACCCATTTGTTTGAAATGGGCTCCAGAATAGTCTTCCAAATTTGGGACTAATTCGCCTAGAATGGCGAATGAGTCCCAATAGGTCAAATTTTTAGGATTAGTAGCATTTCAAAAGTCATCTCCATTCTCTAGCAAGTTCTCAGGTGCACACATTCAGTTTCATTTATTTATGTTACAATTCACTTTCATTTCTAAGTCTTTTTACATATTATAATGTGTTTTCAAACATCTTTCATTTCTTAGGTTTGGCAATAATAATTCATTTCCTTTATCAATCCTTTGCATACTTCATCCATCCCTACAATGATTTTGAGTGTTTACATTGCATTTTGGCCCATCTTTCTACTTTTAGGTGAAAAATCCTAGAAGTGCTAGAAAGCCATTGGAAACCAAAATCTTTTTTTACATTTTGGTGAACCCAACTTTTAAATGCCCTCTTTTCTACTTAGGAGTCCCTCCTTATCCTAGATCTCTCTTGTATTGACTTTGAATTAGGGTTTTCATTAGTTAATTTGCATCTAGGGTTTCCAAAATTTACATTAGTGAAAGTGCATATAGGTTGCATTTTTGCATCTCAAATCATTAAAATTTTCTAACATTCTACATTTGTGTCTTTGTTCTACATCATACAACACAGAAAACATCAAAATCAAGTAGAAATTTATAAAAATTCTAAAAAAAATCTCTAGTGGGACTCATTCACCACCTTGGGGAATCAATCCCTTTTCACCCTTGAAACTACCTTTTACAGAGCTTCAAACCTTGTTTTTAGGCTTCTGATTTCTGCCATTACCTATCTATATTAGTTGGCTGAGTTTTTGTAACATCCATTTCATTAGATCTAGCTTAAAATAGCTCATTTCATGCATTGCTCAATTTCACATTTGCATTCACCACATTTCATCTTTCAGGTTGTTACCTTATTTCACATCTGAAAATTCCATTTAAACATTTCACTTTAAACCATTTTGCATTGCACTTTATTTACTTTCTCATGTTAGAATGTGTTCTATTCAATAATTTCATGTTTCTAGAATATCAAATGGCTTGTATGATTCTATTTTTCATGGACATAGTCTAGGACTGCAAAGTAAAACATTTGATAAGCATGTTGCATATCCTCCTAGTACCTATCAGAATTGTAAGAATGCCATAACACAAGAGGATGCAAGTGTAGATAATCATAAAAATCATTCTTATTCTTCTCCCAATACCTATCCTATTAGTGATGAAGGTATCTTGGTGAAAGAATATTCAAGCATTGAGAGTCTTGATTGTCCCTCTCCTCTTCCACCTTGGGAAGACATTAGAAAATAAGAGCATGAGAACATAAAAAAATTTCTAAACATCACCTTACCTAATCTCCATAACCATGACAATCAACATTTTCCTTCTCCTAATCTCCCTCCTTGATGCAAAGAGGATAGGTTGGTGTTAGAAGATATACCTATTAAAAGTCATGAGAACCTTGATCCTCCCTTCCCTAATGCTCCTACCATTTGGGACAATTTATTTGACAATCATGATGGTTCTTCTCTTGATGCCTCTCCTAACTATGATGAAGTTAGTGATGAACATATTACAAGCTCTCCTACTAGGGTAAATAATATGGAACAATAAAATCTGACCTTAGACAGTCAAGTAAAGTCTTTCCCTAATCGTCCCATTATCGCTAATCAATAAAATCCAACCATTGATCATTCCCCTACTAGTGATGAAGTAATTTTAGAAGAATTAACCCCCGCATTTCAAGAACTAGTGGTTTGTAGTTCTCCTAAAAACTCTCCTCCTAGGGAGGATATCATGATGCAAAACAAGGATAACATTGATAATAATATTATTCCTTTATTAGAAGATGAAGAGACCATGTTAGACTCTCATTCACCAAGGGATGTTAATATTATTCAACCTCAACTCATTCTTTACCCCCTTCACACAAATCTCAAACCCAAAGCCAACCCGAACTTGTCCTTTACCCACCTAAGAACAATGCTACACAAAAACTGAGTCATAATACCATTGCTCATACATATAATACTAGAAACAATCTGCAACCCAGTCAACCAACCCCAACCTCCTTACCTTTCACCAATTTTATACTACCTAGTGCTCCTCGATTAAGGGAGTATGATCTTGTTGAGCAACTTAAGAGAACTCTTACAAAGATATCCCTTTGGGACCTTCTTTAAAATTCGCCTACCTATCACACTATGCTTCAAATGGCTTACAACAAGTTTCTATCCCTTCTAATGCACAACCATCATAGTAGCCATGATTCAAGTACACAATGCTAACATTTTTTTCCACCAAAATGAACTCCCCTCTTTGGATGTGCAAAAAAAAAATGATCCTTTCCTGATCATATCTCAATACAAACAAAAAGGGATAAAGAGAACTCTTGTGGATATTGGTTTTTCCCTTAGTGCGAGTAGTGTGAGCCTTCTAGATAGGCTTGGCATTGATCAATCGAACATTCAACCTAATTCTTTATCTATTAAGGGATTTGACAATGTTGAAAAGAAACTACTTAGGGTGATCATTATACCTCTTATAGTTGGAGTGGCCACATTGAATACACCAATCCATGTTATACCTCATGAATTTTCATGTAATCTTATCTTAGGTAGACCAAGGATTCATGCAATGAATGGTGTGCCTTCCACTCTTCATCAAAAAATGAAATACATTTACAACAACAAAGTATACACCCTTGACATCGATCCTGAGCCTTATAGTGTCTTATAGCTTGAGAAACACAAAGAAAATCCCTTAAAAACTTCAACATGAACTACACATGTGGAACTCATACAATAACAAAACAAAGCACAACACACAAAGCTATTAGACAATTATTGGGATTCCATAGACTTCACACCAACATTCATGGGAGAGTACAAGATCATAAACAAAGATTCAAATACAGGAAATGAAAACGTAGTCATGTCAACACAACACTTGGAAAATCCTTCGAAAGCATCCACCTCAACCACTTTAGAAAAAGAAGCAAACTACACAACAAACTTTGATGAGCTTAATCACAAACAACCACCTAATCCAAAACCAATGAAAAAGCTTTATGGATGAGGTTATGTACCTATGAAACAACTTGGATAATGTGGAAAAGGATGTGGTGCTAATGAACAAGGTATTTGTAACCTTATAGATCCTATCATACAACAAAAAACTCATGGTCTTGGTTATTGTCCTTTGATAGAAATCACCAAGCCTTCACACAACATTCTTCTAAGCCCACTTTAACTGTCAAACATCCTAAACTAATTGATACTAGTGGTTTTGATCATTCTCATTTACAAGCAATCAAAAAAACACATACACCTTCAGTTAATTTCAATGTCATCTCACAAAATGCTAATGATCTGAGTTCATTATATTTTACACCCTCCTACCAAGGAGCGAACAAAATCTCACAATCTTCCAAGTCTTGCATACGTACGAAAACTAATACTAAGCAAGATGTATCTTTATCGTAAACTATAGGAACATCTTCTACCATTGAACAAGAGGGTATCTTGTCAATACTCCTCCAAGATCACTGATAGCCCTTCCTCAAGAACTCCAAATAAATTCTATTACAAGACTTCATTTTGCACATATCATAGAATTCATGGTCATTCCACTAATGAATGCAAGGCTTTGAGTATTAAAATCCAACATTTTCAGGAGTTTGGTGTTCTCCCTTATGAGGGGGAACCTATTTCATCTAATTGATACTAATTTTCACTCTAGCATGCATCTTATCAATCATTTTGGCTCACCCTTATTTTGCACTAAGTTAGGACAAGGGGTTCAGCAACCTTGTCCTCATATGTCAAATATCATTGCCTCTTTTGGCTATTAGTTAACCTTTCATGAACATAAAGAGCAATCTTAGGATGTGGATGACATGCCTTAAGTTTGCGCGCATGTGACATACTACCTTTTTCATGATGTAGCTTATAGGAAACATATGACTTGGCATAGGGATTTCCGAGTAAGCTCCTCTGTCTTCCTCTTCTACTTTAAAGCAATTTCGCATAGTAATGGTGTTAGCAACCACTTTAAAGCGGGGGCATACAATGACACTCATATTTAATTGTGTGATTTATTTCTTCTTGTGATTCATCCTTTTCTTGGTGGAGTCATTGGGCATGATTTCCTCCAAGAGTGTGATACTTCTTTGACACATCCTCTCTTGGAAACATTAGGCACAATGTTCCCTGAGATGAGACCTTGCATGAACTAAGAAAAATCCCTTTGAATATTCCTTACACCATTTACAATTTCTATGATTGTCAAGCATACGAATTTTTTCTTACCTCATAGAGCTCGAAGATTATTTTTGTGGCACCTTATTAAAGTTATCAGGAGGTATAACTTTGGTATGGTTGAGCAGGAAGCCCATTTGAAGGCATGACTTTTCCCCATAGCAACCTATGTGTGTGTGAGTGCATACCAGCCATGAATGTATGTTTGTCACCTTTTTGGCCTTCTCACCCAGTGGACAGCCAATAGTTCTATCACCTCAAAGTGATTATACATTTTTGGAAAAAAAGCCTAGATCTAATCCACATCATGTTAGACAAATAGTCAAAGCTTGATCCACCTTTTCATTTTCACTTTTCTCTTCCTTCTAGTTCTTACCATTGCATGATCATGTATCTTGTCTTGTTGAAAATCATTCACCTTGTGTGTGTCCTTTTGTGCTTATGTTGGTTTGAATTAGGATTGTGGATCTTATGGGGCTTGACAACCTCCTTCATCTTTGTTATCCTAGACCATCCACATTGGTACGATTGGACCCCTTCTTGAATGTCTACTTTAGTGTGATTTTGAAGCAAGTTCATCTTCTCACTAAATTGGGGGCTAACTGTGGACATGAAAAAAGTGTCCCTTTTTGCTTGCTTGATTTGGGATTAATTAATGATAAATTGGACTTAATGAGGCCTTGATTTAGTGTTGTGAGGTGTTTTGCACATCCACATTAGGTCTTGGACCCTTGCAAACTGAATGAAATGCATTTAATAATGTCATGTAAAGGTGTTGTAAAGTGTTGTGAATCACTTTCACATTTTTCTAGACTTTCATCAAGTATTTAAGTCTCATGGACCTATTTTCCCCTTAATTCAGCATTGTAAAATATATTTCATTTCATTTTCACATTAATCTAGAAGGCTTGTAAATTAAACTTGACTTTAATCTAGTATTGTAATGTATTTTACACATTCACATTGGGTGTTGTGCCTTTCTAGGATGTGTGGACTTCATTTTAGTGTTGTAAAGTGTATTTAATCACACTTTCACATTGAATTTTATGTCCCAAGCCCTAATTACCCTTTATATCATCATTAATAGGCCCCTATGGCCCCATATTGTGCATCATGAGGCTTAATTTAATGAAATAACTAACAAAGTCATCATATAAACCCAATTTCCTTATTTCTCAACATTCCAACTAGTAGAATGGCCCCTTTGGGACCCATTTTCCCTTCATGGCGAATGAGTCCCATTTGAGCCATTTTCGGGGTTTAAGCAGGAAAAATTAGGTTCTAAGTTTAATTTTTCTTCATGTAGACCTTAGGGATCAAATTAACATGAAAATTAGGTGGATTTCCTATAAATACAAGCCTCTAAACCCTAATTCATAACTCATCATCATTCATTCATCATTCATCATGTCCTCAAGTCAAGCAAGCTAGGGTTTTAGCATTCTAAGTCATCAAGATAGCTTCCCAGGACATTTAAGGAAGATTCTTCATCTTTTACTGCAGAAATTTAAGAACTATCATCATGGAAAGTATCTAACTCCATTTTTTCATTCTTCATTACATTATTTCTCCATTTTTGTTTAATTACCTAAAAGGGGTTTGACTAAGGCAAACCCCCATGCCCTAAAAATCAATATTTTCTCCTTCTCTCCTTATGTGTTTGTAGATTTAGGTATCTTGAAGGCTTGGAAATAATTAAATATTAAGTTGAAAAGTTTTCAAAGACATATCTTTATTTATTAAGTAAAAATATCCACTAAAAGTCACCTACAAGTGCCAGAAACCAAAGTTTGGGAAGTCGACACCTATCAGGAACTGAAGTGCGGACCAAGGGCTTTTGTTTCCACTTGTGGCTTTTTAGAAATTCAGAAGTGGACTCATTCACCATTAGTGGTGAATGATTCCAACTTCTAGGCTTGAAAAGTGTTCTCTGTAGTTTTGGATACCTATTTTTCTAAAATAGGCTTCAAAACAGTTTTCCAAATCTAGGACTAATTCGCCTAGAATGGTGAATGAGTCCGAGTAGGTCAAGTTTTCAAGATTATTAGCATTTAAAAAGTCATCTCTGGTCTCTAGCAAGTTTTGAGGTGCACACATTCAATTTCATTTATTTTTGTTATAGTTCACTTTCATTTCTAGGTTTTTTGCATATCACAATGTGTTTTCAAACATCTTTCATTTCTTTGGTTTTTTATTAATAATTAATTTCATTTATCATTCCTTTGCATACTTCATCCATCCCTACATTTATTTTGAGTGTTTACATTGAATTTTGGCCCATCATTCTCCTTTTAAGTGAAAAACCCTAGAAGTGTTAGAAAGCTATTGGAAACCAAAATCTTTGTTTATAAGTATCATCAGATCTAGACATAGGTATACTTCAATATTCTCACTAGTTTTTTATTGAATTATCATATCTGGTTGGTCAAGTAATTAGGGATCGATCATTCGATCACCTATGAGACTAGGGTTGATGGGTTAAAAATTGGTCTATGTTGTAGGTGCTAAACAATCTACTCTACACATGTGTGGGCTATGAAATGAAGCAAAATATGCATTTTGGATCTACTTATCTAATGATGCTTCATCTATCACATGATTTTGTTGCAAATCCATAAAGATGAAAAGTTTCATAAGTAGGAGATAGGAAGGCACCAATAATTTGGCATATAGAGCCAATTCTCGATAGAATGATCCAATTCTCATCACTAGAATCCCCACCCCCTACCCATACCCATACCCTTATCTTTAGAGGTGGAGGTGGACTAAGTAGGGGTTGAGGGCCACTATCCACCCTATCCATAGTAGGGGGAACTCCCCACCTCTCTATAATATCTATAGATAGGGTGATAGAGAGAGGACCTTGAGGGTACTCGATTGGTTGGGGAACTCAATTGAATTTAGGAATTCAAGGAATCCAACCAAGACCCCACTACCCAAGGTAGACCCCACCACCAATAGTGGCCCAAACCCCAACTAATATACCCACCCTCCCCAACTAATATACCCACCCACTTGTCTAGTTTGGAAAAAACCACAGTCTCATTATCCCCCCACTCTATCCAGTTACGTGGATCTGATGTCCTGCAATTAGCAGCAAGTGATAGCCAATTCCCACAAGATGAAATAACAGATTGATTTGATTCATATTATATATGGAACAGAACAAAAAGGTCCTCTTTATCAATTGAGGCCCTTTTTGTCCTTTCCTCTCTATCCTATTTGATTTGGACTCATTAGAATGAACGAATAGAGCAAATGCTCTAACCATAGAACTTCTTCTTTTCCATTACTTCCATGGCCATTCCTCATAGCACAATAGCACCCGTACTATTGAAATGGTTCATTGGTATGGATGTTCCCACAGGTGCTCCTTTTTCTAGTGACATTTTAATCCATATCCCCACATCTCCCTTTCTCCTCTAGTCTATCTACACCCTAGGGGATTCCAATCTATGGATAGTAGACTATTGGTTGGAGCGAAACACCCTCTTCTATTACCAAAAATATCTATTTCCCACTATATCTCTCCTCCCACCCACCTCAGGGGGGGAAGCTCCCAAACTAGAGCTAAAGCATTATTTTTCTTTGTTCTTCTTCTCCACTTCCTACTCAGATTCATGGGAGACTTGTCATATCCATAATATTTCCATAGTGTGATCTATTTACTATTCTCCCACACCCTTCTCCTACCATATTCAAATGGGTGGTTAGATATTGGGGCCCACCACTACCCGAAAGCTCCAATGGATATGAATATTTTTCATGGACAAGTTTTCATTTTCATCATAGGTGTTATTTTTTCTAGCACGAGAAAGATACACTTTACTCAATGATTTCCTTTGGGTTCCAAACTCCATATGGGGAAGGATCATTTTTCCTCATAGGGTCTTGATTATCTTAGAATATTCCTTTTAAGTAACATTACTAGGAACTCAAACTAGATCTAATGCTAGGATTGAAACAAGCAGAGATGTTGCCTCCACCAATGCTACTTTTTCAATTGGATATTCTTTCTATTAATGCATATGGGTTGCAGAGAATTCCTTTTCTATCTATTCATATTTGGTCATCAGCCCTTTCTTAAGATTAAACTGAAAGAAAGCATTAAATTCATGTTAGTGAAACCTATGAACTAAATACTACTTGTTTCATAACTTAAAAGATGGTATTAGCTGTATATAGGGATGCCATATAGGGAATAGTATATTATCCCAGCTTCTAGGGTGTTCAGTGGTATAGTAGTAGCTAATGATAGTATTTTGTGTGCCCCCTACTATCTAAAGGGAACCATATTTGTTTATGCTTTTGTTATGCTTTATTATTCAACCTTTTCCATCCTCTACGATTCCCTTAGAAGATCTACTTTGCAAGATGTTATATTCCTCGGTGCCTTGGATAGATATATAGTCTCTCCATCTAGAAAGGAGGGAAAGGAAGGTGCACCAATATAGGCCTAGCAAGCACCACCAATAGCAACAAATCTCATTGTTGAAAATCCAAATCCATATCAATATGTAGAGGCAAAGGTAAAGATTGATTTAGTAGTAGCAGGGAAGGAAGAGGTAGTTTGATAACCAATTTAAGCACCTTTTGTTCGAGAGTAAGTAGCTTACCCACCATTGGCCAATCTTCTACCTCCCACCAACCCGCATCATCACCAATTGAAATAGTTTACCCCATATTAGCTTACCCTATTTATCCATTCTAAGAAGGGGCATCATTGGTAGTTTCACCCATTGATTCAACAATTTAATTTGAACTAATGAGACCAATAATAGATGTAGAGAGGAAACTATTATCACCCACTCAAGGTTGACCCCACCACCCATAATCACCTTGTATGGTGAGTTCTTAAGGATGATTTCATGCAACTCATTATATAATTATTAGCAGTTGAGTGGATTTCATCAACTCTCATTCTAGGCACATTTCCCTCAAAGAGGGATGAGAGCAGAAAGATGTAAAAGGAATAGATAGGGCAGAATGAACCTACAAGGCACTTCACTCTGGTTTATCCACTTTCACTATAGTTTTCATTATTCGAGGTTCTTATTCTCTTATGAACAGAATACCAATTGGTAGAGAATCCTTTTCTCCCACCCACCATGGGCATTCGTTCAATACTAGTACCAGCTAAAGGAAATCAAAGTTGGGGTAGGTAAATTCAATCATCTCTTCTCTCCATTGAACTTGAGGGATGATATTTTGTGTTCCCAATGTAGGGGCTTGAATGCATGCTCCAACTAATGTTTCTTTAATGTCACATCAATCCTATCAGTTGGATCCATGAGCTAAAAATGATAATTAAGATCAATCCTTCTAGCTTTCTATTTTTTGTCTTTTAAGAATCTATCTCAATTTCAATCCTATTATTGTTCCGTCCCAAGGAAAAAAGTGTGGTGGGTTCTTGGAGGGGAATTACAATGAAATGATTCAAATAAATGAACCCCAAGGAGATGGATTTAACAACCCTGGTGTTTCATGAATATGATTTTGAAGGAGATAGATACCCAAGATGACACTAGAACTCAAGATTGATCTCAATGAATTATCTTATCTATATGGCACACAGGTCATTGGGAAATAACAAAAAGGGAAATCTTGATCAACCCCTCAAGAATAGAGGTGATCAGCCAAACCAAAATAGAGGATTCTAGGAACCCCCCTCCCTATCCCCTACCCTTTTAATTTAGTTCATTTCTCTTGTAAAATGAGTAGGGGGCTCAAACTTGTATGGGGGGAATTCTTGATGGGTAAGGTCATCCCCACCCCTGCTATATATTAGTGGGCGTTCTCCCTACCCCTATCTCCTACCCCTAATTTTAGCTTGGAAAATTGGGTGAGTAATGGGTGGGTGCGAGGATATAGTTCATATGGAGTAGGGGATAAATTATTAATGGGGGGAAATGATATTAAGGTGATGGTAGGGTGGGAGTTCAATTAAGGACTCTCTTTCTTTCCTACATCTGGGTGGTACTTCAATCCCTTATTCATCTAGGATAGGTGGAGTATCATATAATTAGTGTCATAGCTTAGGAGGTTTAGCAAAGGGAACATCATACTCACTTGAAACAGCCAATTGGGAACATACCAATTCCAAGAATCACCATCAAGTTGGTTGAGTGTTCAGATAGGTGGAAATTTGAGCCTTACTGATTAATGGATCAAGTCATATCTCACTACTAGCATGAAGAGATTAAGCATTTCCTCTACAACTTCTAATAGAGCCCTTACTTAAAATGATATGGAATAACTATTGAACTTCCTTTTTTGTTCTACTACATGTAGGGATTTTGCCTCTTCCCTAGTGGGTGCCTAGTGAACCATAATCAAGAGGGAATTTGAAGTTTGGTTCTTGTTTGACCATATATCTCCCCTACCAATTCCATATCTCTTTACTAGACCAATTACTATAGGGATTCAATACCCCCATTGTTGGTAGGGATGGATAGATAGATGGATGAGCCTAACACTAGATAATAACCTAGCACATCGATACTTACTATAGGTGCTTGTTGCCCCAACATATTTGATGTTGGTTGTACCATGAATGAATGTTCCTATTCATCTATATAGCTATTGAACCAATGTAGCATCTGAACTTGAAGCTCTAACCCTAACCCAACCCAAGGCTTATATATGAGGGCTTATCGTACTTTGATCCCCTTATTATTACTATATAAGGTGAGGCCAGTTCTTTGTCCTTCTCCATGGAATATCTATAGGTGTTCTAGACCAAGGTAAGCAAACCTCATTAGTAGTATCTATCCAAAGAATTTAGAACCAGTCATTGTTTAATAATTTTGGTCTTGGGGCAATAATAGGTTACAGTTAGACACATGTAGTAAGTGGTCTCAAAATAGTTTGACACGAGAAGTCCTTTAGGACCCAACTAGAATAACTTTGGATCTAAACTAAGATATAACAAATATCAACTCAACTAAGTTTCCTAACCTCACTAATTGGAACATTACATACCCCTCTCCTTTATTGTTGTTGTCAATCGGATCTAAAATAATTGAATCCAATTGGATCATTAGCCTACCAAGGATAGATAGATAGGGCTCATCCCCACCTCAATCAAGTATATTTTCCTAAGGGTCTATGGAAAAATATAGAAGGGGTCCAAGTTAGGTTACATATACATGCATGCCCCCATGCATGGTCCAATGCTAAAGCTAGGGGGGTGAGGAAAGGAATAGGCATACTCCTTTTTTCAGGTCAAAAAAACACCTATTGCTAGAAGAGACATACTCCTTTCTACTTCTTCAACGAAGAAACATCGAAGGTCCAACTATGACATACTCTTGTTTACTATCATTCCCTTAAGTATAAGAGAAATCCTCATCTATTTCTTAAAACCAACTACCCTTATCTATATCTCAGAACTAACTATTTCCTCCAACAATATTCCAAATATCAACAAATTTGACAAATCCATATCCACTATTATTGGATACCCTATCCTTCCTATCGGTTGGGGCCCGTATCCACCCCATGCCTACCTATGCCTATCTATAGTGGGGGCCCTCATTAGGTAGGGTATACCTCCCACCCAAGAAATATAGCTATATTTTAGCTATAATGGGGTGGGGGGTAGGGCTACCCGACACTATAGTGGGAGGGCTATAGTGTAGGGGGTGGGGGGCATCTATAAATGACTTCAGATTTTTGTAAGCCCTATCCAAACTATCCAGTGAGTTACCCCATCCTTCCTATCCAAACCATCAAAACTATCCACCTATCCCACTATATAAGGAGGTGAAGGAGGGGCACTCTAAGATAAGATTAGGGAGAGAGCATGTGTAAATTGTCAATCAATAGAACACATAAATGACCTTTAGACTAATGGGATCTCACACCTATAGCATTTGTGATCACCTTAATTGCATAACATAAGGGGAAAGAAACTGAGGGGTTGTCCCATATGTTCCCCTTCTTCTCAACATGCTACGGTGCCCCAGTTCCATAGAACGATTCAGGCTTAGTATAGATATCATTGTGGAGAAATTGCAAAGAGCATTACACATCCATCTACTATCTACTCATTTTGGTGACTTCGCAATCGCTAAAGGAGCCTCAAGAAGTATCAAAAATTTCAGATGAGATCCACTAAGAAATTTTGAATAGAAAGAACTAGCTCATGATGCAACCTCATGAGAAGCAGTCAAGGATGAGATAGGAGATGATTAACTACATGTGGTTACTATGGTGGTTCTATCTAAACCTATAAAACATCAAAAAGTACCTGCTATGAAACTATTGAGAAAGGGTGAAGATACTATGAGTAAATATATGGAATTAAATATGGGGATAACTAGGAATCAAGGGGAGGGTAGATATGGGGGACCAACTTGTGACTGGGTTGAGAAAAAATGAGTTTCTTTCATTCAAGTGATCTGCCTATAGCTATGTATTTGGGAGGCCCTATAAAAAATCATCGTGGAGGGCTATTATGCCCCCCTGAGACCTTTTATTCCCTTTCCTATAGTTTCCTACTTGAGTAAAATAGTGCGGTGGGGTTGGTGCCGTACCGCACCATCCAAGGCCTACAGTTTGGTGGGGTTGTGGCCTTACGAGTAGGTAGAGGCTATACTAGGGGGTGTGGGAGGATATCCAGTTATTTCCCCATAGTCATATAGATGCTTCTAGAATATTTATGGGAAGGAAGCTAGATTCTATACATAAGATCCCTTCTTATCCAAAACTATCAACTAGAATTCCCATTTGGAACTAGTTTATATCCACACACCCACCAACTATATCTTCCCACCCGCCCAGTAATAGTGGATCCCAACCCATAGTGTCACCCTAACTCTATTTCTAAGTGGATCCATCCGTCCCAATAGGGCTCTACACTGGTTCAATGGAGATAGTAGGCTCTTGCTAAATCTATGCTAGCACATTTGCTTCTGGTCTCAAGCTTTTGGTCTCAAACAATAGGCATGTTTTCTTCTTTCACCTAGGCTTCCAAGGACTGCATATGTATCCTAAATAGCTTATGGGTCTCAATCTCATTCTACTATAACTTATATTGGATCAAATCATTCAATGGGTGTTGCTTCCTCTAGTTCTTTCTCTAATGCCTCTATGACCTCTAAAACCAACTAAGATTGAAAATTCTCTGCCCTTAGGAAAACCTTTCTTTATAATCAATCAACCCCCGCATCTTTATAATAGTTGGGGCCCACCTTTGAACACATTCCTTTGCATATATAGAATATTAATATTATAGGACACTCTTAATTGAAAGGGGGAGAGGGGTGGTGGGTCCTAATGATTGGAAGGATTCCAATACAAGATATGGATTAGGATCTCTAATGAATAGATTTAGTGTTGTTATTGGATTTT
This sequence comes from Sequoia sempervirens, assembly GCA_007258455.2. Taxonomy (NCBI): domain Eukaryota; kingdom Viridiplantae; phylum Streptophyta; class Pinopsida; order Cupressales; family Cupressaceae; genus Sequoia; species Sequoia sempervirens. The sequence continues at coordinate 13,829 of VDFB02030536.1, forward strand.
CCTTTTCCTCTATAGCTATAGCCTACAGCTTATTTGGCCCTCCCACTTAGAATGGTGAATTCCCTCCAACTATATCCTCCCACCCATAGTGGTTGACCCCACCATCCAATGTGAATATGGTTGGTTGGGTCTATCTTGGGTGGTGGGGTCTTTGCATATATTATTATAGATTTTTTATTATTGTTTAAATACTTCAATTTTTGGATCAACAAGAATGGGTGAATCTACTCAGGTAAACAACTAGAACTACCTCTCACTCTAGATCTACTATATTTTCTGAAAGTGATACCTCTATTGCAACTATTATTATCCCCTAGGCTACTAATGTTAGCTCTATCTCATTGCTTTCATAGTTAGGGCCTCCTTTACCTTTACCAATGACTATGACTATGCATCACTCCTAAGAACAAAAGGCTATATCTTTGGATCAATTGGTTCAAGTTCAACAATATAGCTCTTCTATCACCTATATTTATAGAGCATCTACACAACCTAGATATGTAGCTGAAGGATCCACATTTAGCATAGGAACTTCAAATGAATTTGGGATTGCAAGCACTAGATCTAATGGCTTTGGAATTGTACCTACTGTTCCTAGAGTTGAATCCATGCATAGAACTATATTTTCAGTTGGAACTACTACCAATGGTTCTAAGACTGTAACTAGGGGATCGTGGACAATCTCTTGATGGATGGACCTTTTCCCCATGGGCCTTTCCCTTTCCTTTAATAATATAAAGAAGGGCCCTAGGTTGGACTTATACATGACTAGTGGATACTATTGAAATTGGATCTATTGTTAGTGGTGCTTTCCCTTGGTTAATTCCCCTAACTACCAATGCCTATGTTAACAATGTTCTTCATCACTAGATCAACTGAATATAGCGAGTCAACTGACTCTATTGAAGGGTCAATATTATTGTTGGCCTTTCAATTCTTGTAGTATGTACATATTGATCGATTACACTAGCAATTAGGATCTTCTCTATCTTTGACCCTTGGGAAATGATGAATAAGAGGGCCCTTGCCCCTACATCTAGAACAAAATAACCCATTTCTAGTGTGGATCAATTGGATAGAAAACTAGAGGATCTGATACCTTTACCTAAGTGGCTAGTTCTTTCATGGATTATGCCTTTAAAATCAGCTTTAGCCTATTATTCTGCTTTTGGTTATGGAACATCCAAGAAGGGGCACTAGGTGATATGCTTATTTCAAACATACGAAGCTTCCTATGCTCCCACCTTTTCTCTTGGTGCATATTGATCCATATTTTATGCTACCTCTACTAGATAGTACTACCTACCAAAAATATTGGCATTTCATTCATGCACAATCGACATGATTGAACTATAGGGGCATTGCATCCACATGTTAAAAATTCCCTCTCTTTTTGTCCCCCCATAGTAATTTATATCCTCCCAACCCCCCTAGAACTATAGTTTGGGTGGGGCAGCAATAGTTTTGAAACTAATATGGGTGGGCAGGAATCATATTTCTCAAACCACTTCCACCTATCTATGGGTGGGATGATATAGCTCATATTGCCATGATCAGTCAGTGGTGAATCTAATTCCTTCTATCCCAAGCATCTCAGCACCCATAGATATATAGGCCCCAATCTTGTTCATTTCTCCCTAGGTCAAGATGGAAGGGAATCATCACTGTGGAGGAATAACTACTATTTGGTTGGCTCTACTACCTCCTATTAATATCCCTAAAACCCTTGGAACCATGGCATGTGGTGCCTGAGCAACAATCCACTTCAACAAGGTACTTATGATTGCTTGAAGTGAATAGAAGGGAGAGATTGAGACTACTTACCACCCAAACCTATTTGAAAGGGGAGTAAGGTATAGTCCTAAGGTGGGAAGGTTTGCTTATTCCCTATCACTAGTGGTACACTCCACAACTATGGTTCCTCGATGAAGCACTCATAGAATATAGAGAGGTGGTGAAGGAATCAAGGACAAGAAAGCATATGGTATTCATTTAAGATTGAATTAGCCTAGCACTACCACTATGTTCCCCTATCTCACCCTAGAAATATCGCCACTACACAAAGCCCCTATCTACTCACCCCACCCCTATCTATAGTACTAGGGAGGAGAGGATTTATTGAATTAGCTATTAAAATGGTCCCCTCAACTACTTGAGTACTTATAGATAGTACCAACTATATTGAAGTGGGGAATGTTACGTATAGAATATGCCACTATTGCATCTACCAACTATATCCTCCCACCCATCTTAGATAGGAATATATTGGTTCCATCTCTCCCAATAGCCTTCTCCTTAGGGCATTGAATTTATTTTTTTCATACAATATTGTATCTTTTTTGCAATATCACCTGTAAATACCCCACCAATAAAGTTCTTAATGTTAGTTGAGTTCTTGGTTCTCCAATTGATTGTCCTGCAATAATGTTGACTAATTCTCCAACTATCAAGGTAGTAGTGATTAGATTCAATTTAGTATGAGTAGTGGGGGTTGGTGAGATTATATACATGATAGGAGTGGTAGCCCCAAGACCCCCACTTGCCTCAGGTGGTTGAATGATAGTGTGCAGCCCTAAACCTCCCCCCTCTTCTTTATGATGTATACCCATCTATAGATGTATATTCCTACTATATTAGGTGAACTCTAGATAGTGGATGCATGTTGATCAATCTATATACCCTAACTGAATCTGAATTCAATCGAGTGTTTGTTCAATCTCAAACCCCAATCATACTCTTGTGGCCCTAACCCTCCCCCTCTTCTTTATGATCTATACCCATTTGTAGACATATATTCTTGATATATTAGGTGAGCTCTAGATAGCAGATGCATGCCGATCAATCCATTCCCTCTCTTTTCGAGCCCCCTAGCTATATAACTCAGGGGGGACTCTTCAACAATATGATCCCACAAGCCCACCCTTTCTTTAGCTACATGGATGTATGCCAACCAAACCCACCATCCTATTTTCCTTGGGTGGGAGGCAATAGTTGGGTGGGTGGAAGAACTATAATGAAGCACCTACCCCTAAAATTCAACCCCCTAGCCAAGGTTGACCCCATTATCCATATTCGCCACTACGGGCAGGGGGAAAAACCCACCAACCTATTCAACTTAGGTGAGGTAGATTATTTGTGTAGGGTGCAAGGAGATAGTGGTGTAGCATGTCATTGATTCACCCTTGCAAGACCCAACTAGCCAAGGAAAATATGGGTGGTGTGGTTTTCCTTGGGTGGGAGGAGATAGAGGGCCCACCTACCCACCCTTTCTCAAAATATGAGGGGCATGGGTGGGAGGGAATTTTCACTCAAGTGGGGGGAAAACTACAATTGGATAGGTGGGAAGCTAATATTGTGGGAGGGAATGTTAGTTATCTATGTTGGAAAGGATAATATTATTGAAGCGGGTATTGATTGCTTTAGGGATTCCATGAGAGGCTATCATCCCCTAATTCATGTGGAAGAGGGGATCCAACTATCCTTGGTTGTTCTGACCCACACCCCACTAGTCAATAGGTAGATAAAAGACCAACTTCCTAGAAAAGTATTTTATGCACAATGATTACCCAACCCCACTATCATATTCACTTTCCCCACAATCCATGGGGCGAATATGGTTAGTGGGGTCCACATTGGGTGGGATGGGTATGAATACTTCCCCCCATCACTGACTTTTTCATGTTAGTGCTTCCCCAAAAAATCAATGTGGATAGGGTTGGTTCAAATACTTGTGGAAGAATCAGGTATTTTAGTGTGAAAAAATGATAATGACTAAGTATGCCAGTTGTTAGAATTAGCTATGGAGATAGCCTACCAATATCTAGAGGCCAAATGTAAAGCACAAAGAGAGAATATGAATATGAAAAGAATAAACTATATTCTTATCAATATGATTCAATATTATGATATGTACAATGTAGTAGAAACCCCTTGGTTATATAGCCAAGGTGAGATACAAGATTTCATAAGATTATGACAAGTTTCTTAATCATATGACATGAGAAAACTTATCACTACTACCTAGGTCACATATGTTATAAGTAAAAAGATAAGATAACAATTAATGACAACTAACACATGAACTAGAAAGATTACTTCTTAGAACCTAAATAAACTTAACATGTAAATAAGTCCCCTAGTAATGAATTAAGTAGGTACAAGACTTTATTTACAGCAACACCCCCCTTAAGTGTAACTTAGGGAGTAGTAGATTATTACACAAAGATGCAAGAATGGGTCCCAGCTACTAGGTCATGTAGGTATCCATGTACATATGCAAATGAAATCTCTTACAAACAGAGAAAAGGAGAAAACCCAGTGGGAAAAAACTCCTCCCCAAAAGAGAGATGAAATATAAAAAAAATGAAATGTTCTCAATGATGCATGAGAAGGCCGAAACCCCAAGTGAGGAAAGAGACCCCCCATAAGAGAGGAGAAGAAGAGAGACAATGTGGCCCCCCTCAATGCTGAGTCTCCTGCAATGATGGTAGATGCTTGAAATTGAATGTTGAAGATGATCCAAAAGTGTCGAGCAATGTTCCACCCCATAGGAAGAAAAAATACCATGGATGTATGCAAGATATTAGGAATATGGATTATGGATGATGTCTCTAAATCATGCTCAAGTGTCTCCATGTCAATGCCAAAAGCTAAAACAATCCAAATATGTGTTCTAGGCCACACTGTTGAAGAGGACAATCCAGAATCTAGTAGAGATGAGTGTAGAACTTGATCCAATGAAAAGGATATCATCTTTAAAGACAAAGAAGCCTCCTCCAAATGTTGCCCAAAGGATCTACAATCATTTCAAACTACAAAGAATTATCATATAGAGATTGAACAAGAGGGTCAAATTGTTCCCTCACAACAATTGAAGAAGGATCTTATCAATCAAAGAGAAGATGAATTTCATCAATGATGTCCCCCAAATCTACAAGATGATACTCCACAAACAAGTCTAAAATACCTGTCAAGAAGCCATCTAAAGTAGCCAAATATGAAAGACAATGAATATCATGCTTCACTGAATCAAATGAATCCATATCTGTAGAAACAAAAGAATCATCAACTGTATTAATAGATGGAGGAAATATAATGCATGACTCAAGAACTGGATCTGATGTGAGAACTCCCAAGTTCAAGAAGCCAAATGTCTCCTCTGAATCATGGTTCACACTAGAAGTGTGATCAATAGCTAAAGTAAAAATTTCATCATCAAAAGAAAAATTTGCAAAGGTATACAACTGATATGAATGATCAACCACCCCAGTAGCAATGATCTCTCTACTCTCCAAGTCTCGAATGATGATAGAATCAAGAGTGAACTCCACATTCCTCCCATCTCCACCATGTGTAATCTAATATATGGAAAGAATATTATTCATCAAATGAGGAACACACAAAACATCCTAAAAAGTGTGTCCCCAAAACTAATAGACCCCTTCCCAATTACACTCATGTATGTATTGTTTCCCATCAAGATAGGAGACATAGTACAAGGCTGAAAAGAAGATAATATAGCCTATGAAGATGCCATATGATGAGTTGCTCCTGAATCTAGAAGCCATCTCCCTAATCCATGACTTGAAAAAGCACAAAGAGCATTTCCTTTATTTCCTGATGTAGAAGCTTGACCTTTGTCCTTTTTAGATAGTTTTAAAGGAGGGGGTGATTCAGACATTCTAGAAGGAAAATCAATGTGATTATTTTTGAGAAGATGTTTCAACTCATCAATATCCTTATTATAACAATAGTGTTCTTCATGTCCATCCTTATTTCTATATGCACAAGTAGGCCTCTCCTCCTTAAATGATTCCCCTTTAGAAGAGTATTTTTTCTTTGCTTGATCTGAATGTGGATTATTCTTTGCTTTCTTCTATTTATTATATGATTTTGATTCTTTCACCTAACTAACCAACAATGCCTAAGATTCGGAAGTCTTGATGAGACCCATGGAGATAAGATTTTGTTTCTCATGTATCAACGTCTAAGAAAATGATGCAAATGAAGGTGTAGTATATGTAGACCCCATAGTCAATCTATGAGTATGAAAGCTACAAAAAAAAGAAGAAAAATCAAGACCAAGTTATTTTATTTTATTATAGACCAACTGAATGTCCTTCTTATCAATTCAACATGCTTTACACTGCTCTCTTAGATCATTAACCTTAGTGATGTAGTCTTGGATGTTCTCAAAGTTCTTAGGATAAAGGCTCATCAATTCATTATCAATTTGATAGTCTCTTACTTCATTTGTAGTTGTTACCAATTTTTCGCTAAAGCTCAATTGGTGGAGCTGACTAAATACTGTTATATTTAAAAGTGGAAAATATAGTTATTTTTGCATATGCTAAGTGTTGATTGCATCTTATTTATCATTTTATAAGTGACAGTTATGCATTGAAATGAGGAAACAGAGTTTCAAGAAATTGATTTTTAGTGTTTCATAATCAAATGGAGTACAAGATTGAGCATACAAACAACAAAGCATGGTTGAATGCTTTCTTTTATTTCATGATGCTTTTCATATTTACAACATTTCATTTGATTACAAGAATTCAAATGGTGATACATTCAAATGATGGCACAACATTGCATCATAAATGCATTTTCTTTTCAAAATGAAAAGCAGAAGATTGAAATTAAATATCCACACAAGCCATGGATGTGACTATTTCAATGCATCATAAACAACATACTACACTATGGAAGATGCATCAAAAGGAATAATCACATAAGTATAAACATAATAATCATTGCTTGTTGGTTGACGATCAACGCAGAAGTGGTGCACCATTTTGTATTCTCCAAGATTCATCAACCTATAGGAAGGAAGAGAGGGGTGTTAAAGCTCTGACTATGAATATACCTACATGAACCATCAACAATAATGTAGCATTGCTACTAATCATGCACTAAAACAATCAAGAGAAGTGCAGAAACATGAGCTGAAATAGATACATGAATATTATCATATATTGTTATTGTTTTATGCTAACATCATTTGTTTCTTTGTCCAAGGATAGGGAAAATCATAAAGCTGATTATCATTTGAAGATCAAGCATGTAGAGAAAAACGGTCTCCCATAAGGGTAGAGCTCGGCATGCTGCCCCTTATTCATTACAAGTGGGTTGAGAAGGAGATTACAATCATCATGTTCATCAAGAAGGGAAATATAAAACTGAAGGAGTAAAATACAGTTCATCCATCAAGTTATTAGGCTGACTGTTCACTCATAATAGTCAAATACGTTTCTGAAAGCTACAGGTGAATAGTGGGTTTAATCAGCTCAATTAATTCAACTAAGTACATTCATCTCAAACACTGTTGTGTGGTTACATTCTTCTGCCATAGTATTATTTTTCCATCATGTTCATAATATTATGCAAGGTTCAACAGTGTTCATGCTCATGACAATGATAGTGAACAGGCATTTATTATTCCTCAACGAAGAGAAGTGTTATAGATTTTCATTTCAGAAGAGAGCAAGTGCATGGGACATAAAAATGCATGAAGAGTGCTAAGGAGAGAAACAATGACATCATCTGATCAAAGCATTGAAATTACAGGCATTCATCTTTTGGCTTCTAACTGAAGCAACATAAGTGAAACGAGGAGTCACAAGAAATGTAAAATAAAGTAAGATAGGTAAGCATGATAGAAGTGGATAAGCATTCTACAGTTTCCAATAAAACTAATTTTTGTGTGCTGGATGAAAGAATGTTCGCCATGCACTAAGTTTTGAAAACAACAATACCCATGAAAGTTTCACATTTTTTTGCATTTTCTGAAGGTTTAGCTTGTTGTCCCAAGGAAAATACAACAAGGATTTGAAGTGTTCTGTTGTTTTGTTATTTGAAGCTATAAATTTCCTCTTTCAAATCATGTGGGAATGTCATATACAGAGCAGGAGTCACAAAGCTAAGTTAATTGTTTCTTCAATGGCATCAAGGTTAGAATACAAGGAAAATATCTTTTACGCAGTGCAAGGCTTATAAAAGCACATGGTGCCATGAACACAGGAAAATAAACATACCCATATGAGCTTTACCTCAGAAATGTTGATTTCCTCATAGTAACATTTACCCATGTAATGGAAATAGGAGAGTACAGAAATGCATAAAGTACAGAGATTTAAAATGCGGATTCTTCATTGTTTTCAATTTACCCATATGAGGGCTTCAGTCAAAATACACAGATTTCTTCATATCACGGGTACCCATGTTGGGCTTTTAACAGAAAATATACAAGTATAGGTGAATTTCCTTTCAAGTTTCAGCAAACCCACTTGGGGTTTTGTTTAATACTCAAATTTCTTCATATCACAGTGGACCTTCATGGAGTTTTGACAGAAAATAAATAGAGATATTTTCTTACTATTTCCAGCATACCCGTTTGAGTATTTTGATATGGATGCAGATTTATTCATTTCTTTTACTATTTTCCGCAAACCCACATGAGGTTTCTTTAAAATAACAGAATTGTACAATGGTGGGTCTAGCTCAAGCTCTAGTTGGGAGAAATGAAGAATGGGTATTATTCTCTCAAAATATAGTGGACCCATATGAGGTTTTTTGTCAGAAATACAAAAATCTAATGAATATTATCATGGGTCAAGCCCAAAAATGCTTTAATTGCACCAAATGAATATATAACAGCCACGGCCTAGAGAGAGGTTGTTGTCTCTCAGAATGTTCATCAATATTCATAGAGAGATAAAACTCATCTTGAGTTTTCAATAACAATCTCAAAATATGAACAAAGAATGGATATAATCCAAGATTTTCTAAGTGAAATGTATTAGAAAAGCATATACATGGCATGGCCTTTAATGGGCATGTTCTGCTTCAAGGGAAAAACCAAAAAAAAAATCATTCTCTTTATAGAAGCTATTTTGGAAGCTTTTGTTTGATACGGAAAAGAAATAAAAGTAGGAGCTTACCATGCACGCCTGTAGAAGACAAAAAGTCATGGCTAGAGCTCTAAAAAACTAAGAGACAAGCTCTCATCATGGCGGCCAGAGCATTCACAAGGAACTCCAAGCTCAAAGCTCGAACTCCCTCAAGAAACACAAAGATGACAAAATAGGCACAGGAAGTAAAAAATGCATCAGAAACTGTGTTACAACCATGACCACAAGGCTAAGAAATGGCTCATAAATTAAGCAAGAGAACTCAGAAGAGCTTGAAAAAGGCTTACCATGAAATTACAGTGTAAGAGTCGACCCAGTTGGAGGAGAAAATATGAGGAATGGTGTGAAGTTCAAGCTGCAAGATGAGAACCCTAGCATGGTGGCGGTGCATTCTTTCCTCAACAGAGCTTTCTTTCAAAGTGACCAAGTGAGAAATGATTCGATTTTAGGGTTTGAGTTGGTTTTGTCTCTTGCCCTAATTCAAATTTAGGTTGAGCATTATGTGTAAAAGGCTTGTAGAATGGGGGAAACAAGCTAAACTATGCATCTACGCTTCTAAATAAGATAATTGTATCTAAAACTCAATGAATTTAAACTAAATTAAACTAAAAAGCTTCAAAATGCTATCCTATTGCTCTCTAACTCTAAAGACTTCTCTAATTTACTTAGCTCTCAGATTCTTAAGCTAATTAAACTATTAAGTGACACTTAGAGAATGAGAAATGAGATTATGCTACTCTATTTTAATCTAAATATGCAAACTCTATGCTAATGGCAGCCATGGCTGCAAATGCTGATGCTGGATGGATGCTGGATAGTTGCTGAATGATTGTTGGATGAATTGGATGCTTGAGTGCTTTGGAAACCTGCAGAGTAAGATTACATTCATTGGGATCCTTTTCTTGCAGCCCAAGAGCTGTATTTATAGCATTCACGGCAGCACAATTGTACAGGAAACCAGGATGAGGGGCTGTGATTTCTTCTGGAGAATCCAAAGGCATGGGATGAGAAGAAGGAGCTGATCATGGAGAATGGTTTCTCCCCATGAAAACACCAGGCAAGATAAGAGGGAAGGTGGGTGGAAGGTTGTTGAGAGATCTTCCTGCAGATTTTCCCTGAAGCTTTCCCGTGAATGGCAGTGCCATTAATTTGATTGGTGGGGAAATAAATATTTATTGGTGAGGGAATAGTGCAAACTTTATGCAATAAATTTAAATAATTTTAATTTATTTAAAAAAAAAAAAAAATGAGGAATAAATAATTTAATAAATCAAACTATAGGGTTTGGTTTTATTAAATTAAAGGAGAGTGATAATTAAATAAAAGATTTTTGACAATCTTTATTTAATTAAGAGGAAATGTGAAATTAAATAACACGAATTATTTAAATTGTGTATTCAATTTTAAGATAGAAGAAATAATGATAATAATTAAATAAAACAAAGTTTTTAATTTTGTTTATTTAATTAAGAGAGAATTAATGTGATAAAAATGATAATAATTAAATAAAACAAAGTTTTTAATTTTGTTTATTTAATTAGGAGAGAAAAAATAGGAGAATTGATAAATGAACTTAATATAAATAAATATTTCTATTTATTTACTAAGTAGAGGAATTTAAGGTTAATTAATCAAATAAGGCGTATTCGATTAATTGGATTCTCCAGACCATTTTTAGGTGTCTACATTTTGCCCCTCTCTGAAGTGATGTGTTTACACAGTGTTTCAAAGAATGTTTTTGCTTCGGCTGCCAGTATTGACAAAAGGTTTTAAAGCATGCCCCAGACTTGTCCCAGATGATGAATTTCGAAAAGATAGTGATATATGCCCCCTCGGGAGATAAATTGATGAATTTTGGATATTTTATGAATTTTCAGAAACTTTGAATTTTTATGATGGTTTGATGATGAATTGATGAAGAAACAATTTATCTCCTGACAAGATTGTAAATGCCCCAGTGATTGACAAGAATTAATTCCTCAGAATGAGAAATAAATAAATCCCATAAAATTCCCCCAAAAATAGCCTATAAATACTCCAAAGGTCATTTTCAAAAGTCATTTGTGCATTGACTTTTACAAATTTTGAGATAGAGACCCTCCAGAGCATTCAGAGCTAGGATGCCGATCCCATACCACACCCACTGACTTGAGCGTGTGCGCCGTCACCAGCGTCCGGCAGATTATGGTCCT
>VDFB02030538.1:0-30372 GCA_007258455.2 Sequoia sempervirens
TGAGGAATTTTTAATTCCTCTTTCATCTCCCAAAGAATATTAAATTCCTTTTCTCTTTCCTAAGGAATATTAAATTCCTTTTATCCTTTCAATTCACATTATTTTTTTTTTTTAATTCCTTTGTTCAATCTCTTAATCTCATCCATTGATCTCTATCAATCAATATTGACCGCTCATCCATTATCCTCCAAAATCTATATATCTGAAACTTAGCCATTTTCACTGGATCTCACCCATTTTTGCATTGGAGCACCGTTATGCTAGCAAAATTTTGAGTGAGCACATATCCAATAGAACATCATGGGAAAATATACACAACAGGAGGCATTGCATGCTGTTTTGAACTCCGGTCCTCATCGCCCTATCTTGAGTGTTCTTGTTTTTAGTATTTTGCTTGATTTCTTACATCTTTGCTAGATTAAAAACACTGCACGCATTTCTAGCATTCCTAGTGTGACCCACATCACGGGTCCAAAATTTTACATTTGTTGTTGTTTGAGTTTTGTAGGATAAGGTTTACATGCAGGGGTGAATTTGTCCTGAACGAGCGAATTTGCACCTTACAGGGGTGAGTTTGCACTTTGAAACATGAAAAATTGCATCCAGAGGAAAATTTTCTTGATACAGGGACCAAATTTTCTCTTAAGCAAATTCACCCATCCTCTAAGCAAATTTTCCCATTCTCTCAAAATGATCAAATTCGCTCTGTAAATGACCAAATTTTCTCTCAAGCAAATTTTCCCATCCTTTGAGCAAATTTTCCCATCCTCACAAAACGACCAAATTCACTCTCTAAATGACCAAATTTTCTCTCAAGCAAATTCGCCCATCCTTTCAGAAAATTTGCCAATCCTTTCAAAACGACCAAATTTGTTTCCTAAATGACCAAATTTGCTTTCAGGAAAATTCATCCATTCTCACAAAACAACCAAATTTGCTCAGAAGAACAGGCAAATTTGCTCTTGATAGGGGAAAATTTTTCTCACACAAAGGTTAATCCAAGGTAAATTTGAAACCTAAATTTCCAATTTTTAGCATCGTTTTGGTTCCATTTTTAGGTACTAATCCTCTAACTTGTCTGTTTGTGAGTACATCCTAGGTTTTTGCTAACAATTTGTCTAGCTTGTCCTCATTCGTCCAAGACCAGTGGTTGCAAACTACTAATGCTTTTTATGTAGAATGATTATTCCCAACCCTCATTAGATTAGTCTTTCTATTGTTTTCCATACTAGCTAGGCACAAATAGACTTAATTAGAGGGTCAATTTACTTTTTTGTCATGCTTGGGAGTGACTATTGATGTATCTAATCCCCTTTCACCACTTGGCGATCTTGGGTGATGAGAAATCATAGTTACTCTAGTCCAGTCGTGTCTACCTAGGAGGTGCTAGTGCGTCTAAGCTCTCCCCTTGCGCTACGTGTGAGCTTGAGGACCAGCTGAAAACATCTAGTATCTTCTTCCCTTAGTGGGACCTACCTAGGATTTCATCACCTGGGGGACGATCCCAACCACGTGTTACCGGTGGGGTATATAAAGGGGGGAGAGCCAAAGTTGTACCCCAATGTAGTCGCGTCGTGTCTGGCAAAGCGTTAAAATTAGGGTGATACCTAGATAAGACATGAAGAGTTGGTCTGAGTTTCTGGTACATTATTGGGGCTCTTGGCCCATGCTTGTGACGGGCTAGTGTTCATAGTTGTGCCCCATGTACCGTGCATATATCAAGGACTCACGAGATAGCAAGGTTGTTCAACCTAGATAGAGACCCATATTTTAGCCATAGCTTGGTGTAGTATAGGGGATGCACACTGTACCTTGTTCAAAGTTACTCACCACATACTCCCTTGGGTTGAGATAGAAATCCTAGTGGTGGACTATGATAGTCCTCAAGTGAGAGTGTGAAGGTGAGCCCGTGGCATCTGTCGATGACCTTGTGCCACTAGAATGCTAGCTATCCACCTTCGTGAGAAAGGGTCATTCAGTAAACCACCCCAGTATCACAAAGTATTAACCTTGGGTTTTCCGCTCAAGGTGGTGGGCCTACATCAAGTTTGTAATCCCATATCACTAATTCTAGGATTGTGCTGCTTGGTGTGTCTTCATTGTGTGATACCAGTGCTTTTACTTTCTGTTGAGTTAGCATTACCTTCTTCTTGTTGTTTGCTATGATTTTTCCCTTTGCCACAATTAGCTATTCCACATCCAGTCCAGTTTGAGTCAATCGTGTTGGGAAAATTTTCCTTTGTTAGAGGAAAATTTTCCTGTGGGTCATTTTTTGGGTGACCCTGTTTTCACCCGTTCTCTGAAACAGGCAAGTCCGTTTAGCTTTTAGGTGAATCCGTCAGTTTTTTTTCATCAAATTCGCCCATTTTCTAAGAATAGGAAAATTTACTTCCATTTGGGGCAAACCCATTGTCCATAGTGGCGATCCCATTTTTGGTCTGAGTCATTCTGTCAAATTTGCCCATTTTCTAAGAATAGGAAAATTTGCTTCCATTTGGGGCGAACCTGCTGTCCATAGGGGCGATCCCATTTTCGGTCCAAGTCATTCCGTCAGTCATTTTCTATCAAATTCGCCTGTTTTCCAAGAATAGGCTAATTTTCCCTTGTCAAGGGTGAACTTTCTCTTAGTTTGAGTCAGTCTGTCATTTGTTTGTCCATCAAATTCACCCATTTTTTGAAGACAGGCAAATTTGCTATCACCTTGGGTGAATTTGCTCCCTAAATGGGTGATTTTGCCTCCTTATCTATTCCTGGTCTGTATCATCCAAGAAACAGGTGAATCTGTCCTCCCATTAGGTGATCTTGAAAGTCAAATCCGCCCATTTCCCTTGGTTTAGGTGATTCTGCTAATTGTTTGGGCAAACCTACTATCATATAGGGGAATTTGCTTAGCAAATTAGCCTATTTTTTGTGTCATCTGCACTTTGGGCAAATTTGCTTCCCTAGATAGGTGAATTTGCTCATCAAATTTTCCTGTTCTTGTGTCATCTATAGTTTGGGTGAATTTTCACCCCAGATAGGTGAATTTTCCCATCAAATTTTCCTATTTTTGTGCTAACCTAATTTTAGGCGAATTCGCACCCCAGATAGGCGAATTTTCTCATCAAACTCACCTTTTTTTTGTGTCATTTGAAGTTTGGGCGAATTTTCTCATTGAATTCACTTGTTTCCTATGTCATATAAAGTTTAGGAAAATTTTCCTCCCCAAAACAGGCGAATTTGCTTCCAAGCATAGGCGAGTTTGCTCAAAACAACCCACCATCTGTCTTCTTGGAATCATCATTTTCGTCCATCTAAAGTCATTGTTTCATCGATCAAATCATATAGGTGCATCTTAGGACATCCCTATATCTCATACCCATCATCGGTTCATCGATTCCAATCACGTAGACTTCGTTTTAGGGGTTTTGATTTTGATGCAGGGACTTTCAAAGGTCATAAATTTTGACTTGGATGTCCGTTTGGGTTGAATTTTTATGGGTGGATGTGTTGTGAGGTGGCATGTGGATTCCCAACAACCTTGAGTTAGTTGGCCCCCATTTTGACACATTTTTGGGGCTTGAAACTTTCATCTTGACCCTCAAAACAACAATTTAGTATTTTTTTTCAATTTCTAAAAAGTCATTTTTGTCGATAACTGGAAATTCATGTTTCAAATTTAGGATGTTAGTTGGAAATTTGTCCTACCTTAGTTTTAGGAAGTTTTTGGGAAAAAACTAGATTCTCAAAGATATGCATGTGAAATTACCTAAAATGGCAAAATCTGAAATTGTTGAAATCTGCCAAATCTGGCAAAATCCGATTGTTAACACCTTACATCATCTAGTTAAACCCATGAACTTGGTTCAGAATACATCCCATCACATCCTCCAATCCAATCTGAATATGAGCTTTAATCCAATCCTAATCCAAGCTTAACCTAAATCCCAATTTGAGCTTTTGTCCATCTACATCCAAGATCTTTTGATATGAAAAAAAATATTAAGATCCCATCTTCCATCTTCTTCTAATCCATCCTCTTTATCTTTTCATCATCTCTCCTTTCCTTCTACTCATCTATTCCCATATTTTCAATCCATATCCATCCAATCTGACATTATGAATCCTTATCCTCCATCAATGCAACCAAAAATAGTAGTCAAGGGGAATCCCAATTATGTTGATGATGATAATGAAAATCTTATTAATCAAGAAGATTATGAAATAGATCCCCTTGATGCTATCATTGCTACCAAGCTTTCCCCAAGTGTCATCCATAATCCGATCACTCATCCAAGCTATCCCATCATATCTTCACCCACACCTATTAGCAATCCTTATGCTACCTTTGACAAGGGATATCCAATATATTCCCCATCCGCATATTCATCATATCCTTCATCTACATTTTTCTCTTATCCACCATCCATGTCCACTCCATCCATCCCTGTCCTTTATCCCTCCCATTCCATCCATCCATTCTCCTGTCCATTCCATCCATTCTGATCCCACACTGTGCGTCCTCTTGTTCTGATCCTGCATCCATGTCCTCATATGTCCTTCCATCTTCTGTTCTATGGTTTCCTGATCATCACCTCTTGGTCCTCCCGTCCAGTCCCGTTCCTCCCATGCCAAGTCCACAAACCAGGCCATGATCCCTGGCCTTCGCGTCCATAATCCTTCATCCACTCCTACCATGCCATCTAAGCCTACAATATGCAAGTTTCTCACTCTAGAAGCTCTCCAAGGACTCATGACAAAGAATACATCCCCAACTCCACATCTTGAAGTCAGGGAACCATGCTACCCCACTCCCCCATGTGTGACCACTAGTGATGAGGCCCTTCTCCATCCCACACCTATCATTACTATTACCACCCCTAGCACCACACACAACAGTTGAAACCATCAAACCCACTGAATCCATTGAAACCCCATCTCCTACTCTGAGAGCTGCTAAGCACATTGAAGATAACCAAACCCAATCACCATCTCCTACTCCTGGATCCACCCAATCCATCAAAGAAACCCAAATCCAATCCACTCCTAGTATCACCGAAATCCATTCCCATGAACTTCATGAATCCTCCATCCTTCCTATCTCCGCTTGGGGTCCTCCCGGCACTCCATGCCAAGAGCTTGATCCAAAGCATACCAACATATCTCCTTCTCCAAATCAAGATCCTGCCATCCCATTTGGTCGACCTCAAGATCATAGTACTTCATCCTCTTCAGCCCATGATCCCCTTGTCACTCAAGATCCAATCACTCCATTACATGAGCCCTTGTCACCTACTACCACAACTCCAGGTCTTATCATGTCACCTAATCCATCTCTTGATCCCTTACCACTCACTCCTAATCAAGATCTTGTTACCCCATCATCTCCATCTCATGATCCTCCATCATCGCCTAACCCCGCTATCCCCACACCACTTTTATATTCCCTAGGTACTCTCACATTCATCCATGGTGGTTTCCTTGCAGAAGAAGAACAAAGCATATACGCCACCCATCCTACTCCACCTAATAATGGACTCACATCATGTTTCCAAAATAACAAGCACCCTTCCATAGAACAACTGCTCAAAAGAATTAACTATCAAGGAAACTTGGTTTAGACCTTCATGAGCAAGGTATTTTAGAGCCTATCCATGTCAAAGAAAATTATCATACACAAGGTCTTGGATATATCTCTCAAGACTCGCAATCCAAAAATGTTGGTACAACCTCTATACGTCCTCAATGAGCCTCCAAAATAATAATAGGCTTTTCCTGTCACTCCATTAAACCATTTTCTGCTATCCCCCCTCCATCGTATCATCTCAAAACAACCATCCATATTACTCCTTCATATTTTCAATCCATTTTGGGTCCTTATGTCCCTCCATCCACCATCACACACCCTCTAGGTGCCAAGTCCATTTTGGGCCCTTATATCCCAAAATCACCTCATCCATCTCATCCTATTCATCCTTTTATCCACCCATCACCTATCCATGCCACCCATCATAAACATACCACTCTCATGTCCCCTAATCAGAATCAACATAGGAACATACCTACACATCC
This sequence comes from Sequoia sempervirens, assembly GCA_007258455.2. Taxonomy (NCBI): domain Eukaryota; kingdom Viridiplantae; phylum Streptophyta; class Pinopsida; order Cupressales; family Cupressaceae; genus Sequoia; species Sequoia sempervirens. The sequence goes on from VDFB02030538.1 coordinate 6,052, forward strand.
TCCATCCATAGATCATGCTCAAAATCCTACCTCCATCACTCCATTCATGTTTCCTCCACATCATCCATCTCCTTACACCTATCCCATTGCTATTAAAATAACTTAGGATGCCAAAGTAAAAATGAATAAATATAAATATCCACATGGATCTAAAGCTCCTCATGTATCCTTAAAAAGACATGTTGAAGAAAAGAAAACTCAAATCCAAAATTCAAATAAAACCCATAGGCCACGAAAGCCCACCAAAGAAAAAATCAAAACCATGTGGATCCCAAAGAAAAAAGGTGCAATGTGTTCAAATGAAAAATCTATAACAACATCCAAAGTTGCTAATCCAAAAGCTAATCATACACACCCTCCATCTCCTAAATCTATTTTGGGTCCTTATGTCCCAAAGTTTACTATCCCATCTCCTCCATTATCCCCACATTCTCCATCCATTAATCCTCCTATCCTTTCACATCCACCACCATATGGGCCGATGTTGGTCCTGAAAACATTCCCTCATCACACATCTACCACATCATTCCATCCATACACTTTCCAACATCCCATCCAGTATCCCACATATCTCCCTTATCCAATCCCTTTAATCCATTGTCTTGCATAATCCATTTATCCTAATAAGGTTGTACCAACATCTAATAGCCACTTCACACATGGGATCTTAATACCTCGTATAAAACTTGATGCTTGAGTCCTTCATCCATCATCTTATCACATATCTTCTAAATCCACTTATCCACATCCCCATCCTTGTCCATCTCCATCCAAATTCTATCCAAAAGTAAAAAAAAATCAAAAAAATCAAAAGGTCAAAAAAGTCATAAAAGAAGAAGAAAATAGTAAAAAGAAAAAAAAATTGTCTAATGGTGAAAACTTGGCAAACAAGCACCTTGGATAAGTACCATGATGAAAACCTGGAAAATAGGCATCATGTGTAAATTACCATTTGTCTCCTTCCACACTTAGGGGTAGCTTCCTGCTATGCATTCCCTTCACCCATCTCCTTCATCCCACTTATCTTACACATCCTACCTATCACATCCCATTTATCCCAATCCCTCCATCCTCCTTGTGAACTTGATATAGATAGGGGGAAACATATATACATGCTTTGGACACCTCTTGGCATACATTCCCCTCACCTATACACTATCCTATTCCTTATCCACATCCATCTACCTTCTTTGTCCACCCATCATGCTACCATCAGTCTCCCTTCCTTATCCATGCATCCTATCTGCACCCATTTTCCTCCCTCATCCACCCATCATATCCTCCTCCATTTGTCTCCTTTATCTTCCCATCCACTCATCTTCCATCCCTCCCACCTCATCACACATGAAATATCTAGAGTGGGGGCATCTACTTCCTTTGTGACATAGTCCTTGGAGACATCATTCACCCATCATGTCATCCCCTCCATCTCCCCATCCTTATCTTTCCACCCATCCATCCAAAAAAGAAATCCCTTCCATCTATCCATCCTTACCTTCCCATCTATCCATCTAGTAACCTTTTCCACATCAAAATCCTTATCCCTCTATCCCTCTATCCTAGCATCTTTCCATCTTATCTTTATCTATCCATCTATTCATCTCTATCCTCATCCCATCTCATAATCCCTTGTCATTGGTATCTAGCTATATCCTACCCCCTCATGCAACCCAGTGCCATGTATCTCATCATCATCACTCCAACTTCTTTCACACATCTTTCCAATCTCCTATCACTTGTCATCACTCATCTCTCTGTCATGTCATCCTCCCAATTCATATTTTAATGCTTTGGATAACTATCCCATTCCTGAGCTACATGTGATCACCACCATCATATATCCCACATTTATCTTGTCTCATCATATTGGTTCCATCATTTTGTCCACTTATCATGGTCATCTCATCATTCCTTATCCATTTTCTATCATTGGTCAGTCGTCAACCTTTTGTCAAACTATGTTGCCCCTGCGCTTTGACGTAGGAAAGGTCGATCATTTGATCTTCCCCTGGGGCATTTTTCCATCTTGTCTTTGTCATTCATCATGTTCTCCATTGTCCTCTTCCCACTTTTATCCATGGTCGATCGTCTGTCTTTTGTCGAATTACATTGCCTCTGTGCTTTCACATAGGCAAGGTCAATCATTTGATCTGCCCCTAGGGAATTTTTCCACCCTGTCTTTGTCATTCATCATGGTCTCCATTGTCCTCTTCCCACTTTTATCCATGGTTAGTCGTTTGTCTTTTTTCAAACTACGTTGCCCCTGAGCTTTCACGTAGGCAAGGTCGATCATTTGATCCACCCCCGGGGCATTTTTTCGTCCTATCTTTGTCATTCATCATGGTCTCCTATATCCTCTTCCCACTTTTATCCATGGTTATTCATTCAAATTTTATCAAACTATGAGGGCTCTGTGCTTTCACTTAGGCAAGGCTAATCTCTGATCAGCCCTCGAGCCTCTAGGTCTTTAGGGTGTGTCAATCTTGTGTCATCAAGGTATGTCATTATCTAGCTAGTTCTTAACAAACAAGATCCACTAGTATCATGAGGTCCAATCAGTTTTGAATATCCCGAGTCATGTCGATCACTTAGTTTAGTCTCCATCTTTGGTCTTAATAGGTTGCATCCTTCCTCATCAGACCACATCAATCTCATCCACCTTTTGATCTTGTGGAAAAGGATGTTTGAAATTGATTGTGATTTTGTGATGCTTTTGGATTTTGTTTACAATTTGATATTCCTATTATACCTTGTCAAGATCGCCATGATCCATCATATCATGGTGCACCTTGAATGGTAAACATAGGGGCATATCTTGATCTTTTGTTTATTTCTGTCTGCTTGGTTGTCCCATGTAGTACTCACCAAGATCCCTATGGTCTTGTGTTACATTGGCTCATCCTTTTTATTTGTGGTTTTCCAACATTGGCCCTACCAAAGCCACCATGACTTTGGAATGTTGGAATAACCTTTTGTTTGTTGTGTCAGTCCCATGCATGTGATACAACTTCACCTTGGTTCCTCATACCCTGGTGCATACTATCTTATGCTATATCAAATTAAGTGTGCACTACATGGCAGTTTTGATACGACACTTTTAATCTATCCCATCTCTTCAATCTTCTTAGGATAATATAGATTGGTTATTCTACACATCCTTTCTTCATCCTCATCATTTTATCATCTCTTCAATCCTCTTAGGATAATATAGATTGGTTATTCTAAGCATCCTTTCTTCATCCTCATCATTTCATCATCTCTTCAATCCTCTTCGGATAATATATATTGGTTATTCTAAGCATCTTTTCTTCCATCCTCATCATTTCATCATCTCTTCAACCTTCTTAGGATAATATAGATTTGTTATTCTAAGCATCTTTTCATCAATCCTCATTGTTTGTTTCATCATCTCTTCAATCCTCTTAGGATAATATAGATTGGTTATTCTAAGCATCCTTTCTTCATCCTCATCATTTCATCATCTCTTCAATCCTCTTAGGATAATATAGATTTGTTATTCTAAGCATCCTTTCTTCATCCACATCATTTCATCATCTCTTCAATCCTCTTAGGATAATATAGATTGGTTATTCTAAGCATCTTTTCTTCCATCCTCATCATTTCATCATCTCTTCATCATTTCATCATCTCTTCAACCTTCTTAGGATAATATAGATTTGTTATTTTAAGCATCTTTTCATCAATCCTCATTGTGTCATCATCTCTTCAACCTTCTTAAGATAATATAGATTGGTTATTCTAAACATCTTTTCCTCCATTGTCTTCATTCATTTAAACTATCTCACATCTCAATCCAATTCTAATACATTCAATCTAGCACAAATAATCTAATCACATCCTTGGTCTTGTTCCTAGCCTTGCTACAAGCCTTGATCCAATCATCACCATCGTCATCATCATTGGGATGTATCTTGCACTATCAGCATTTGTTTTGGGATGTATCCTTCCCTCATCAACAACACTCTCATCGTCAGCCGAGGATGCCCTTCCCTATCCTTTTGTGTTGTTTTGGGATGTATCAGCCTCATCAAACGTAGCAGTATCATGTGGAATGTATCCTTCCACCTATCCTATGTTGTTCAAGATATATCATTCCCTCCTCAACAACACTCCATCCACCATCAACCCATTTTGAGCGGCTTCACTTTCGACAGCAGAACGTGCCAGTCGTTTGGCTCGTGTCGCACCTCCATTACCTCATCCATTTCGAGAGCACACCTGTGTTCTCTTGAACCCACATGTCCTCTCGAGGGGGCATCCTCAATCCCTAATCTTCGTTCCCATCATCTTTCCTCCTAGTCACTTCTTTGAATGACTGGGGCATCTCTCACAATCTAACCATCTTCTTCCAGTTTCTATGTTTTAATATTCTTTGAAATGATGCTACTTTGTAACACCATCTCAAAGAGGGGCAAAATGTAGACACTAAAATTTGACCACTTTAATTTGGTCAATTTACCCCCAATTTGACTAATGTTATATCCTCTATATTAATTAAATAATACCCTATTGTTTAATTAATATTCATTATCCCTTGATCCTAATTTATTTCTTCCATCATCTTTTAATCCTAGCCTAAAGTAAATAATTAACTTTAATTATTGACTCCCATCACTCATCCCTTTCCTCCAAGAATTAATTAAATAATCTATTTATTTAATTCCTCACATGTCACATCCTCCTTCACTTTTTCTTAATCCTAATCCACCTCATAATCCCATCATTAGGGATGTGCACATTCGTAATCCATAATTATGATGTGTCACATCTTCCAACTTTTGCAAGTTGACTCCTAATCCTCATCATCCACCTAACCTTCCCCTAATCATTGATTAGCTAGTCTAATAAATCCCTTGGCCAACTCTCCCCATCTCCCAAGGAATTTTTAATTCTTTTTTGTCTTCCCAAGGTCCTTTTGAGGAATTTTTAATTCCTCTCTCATTTCCTAGGGAATATTAAATTACTTTTCTCTTTCCCAAGGAATATTAAATTCCTTTTATCCTTTCAATGCACATTAAAAATGAATTTTTAATTCCTTTGATCAATCTCTTAATCTCATCCATTGATCTCTATCAATCAATATTGACTGTTCATCCCTTATCCTCCAAAATTTATATATCCAAAACTTAGCCATTTTCACTAGATTTCACCCATTTTTTCATTGGAGTGTCATTATGTTTCCAAAATTTTGAGTGAGCACACATCCAACAAAATATCATGGGAAAATCTACACAACAAGAGGCATTGCATGTTGGTTTGAACTCCTCATCACCCTATCTTGAGTGTTGTTCTTGTTTTTTAGTCTTTTGATTGATTTCTTGCATCTTTAGTAGATTAAAAACACTACACATAGTCGTAATATGATAAATATGACATGTAATCTCAAGCGCAAAGGTTGGAGAACATCTAGAATGAAAATAACCTCATTTTTCCATGCTTTTGCTAATGTTTTCTTATGTAATCAGATTGTAAACTACACCATACAAATTTGTATGGATTGGAATGACTATAAAAGTGTTTGGAGAAGTTGAAGGATAGTATTACCTTTCAGATGCTTTTGATTTTGTAGAATTTTATTGTGTTTTGTGAAAGATATTGCATTTTTTGTATTGACAGGTCCAAACCCTGCCTAGAGTTTCCAAGGAGCATAAATAAATCATCGGTAGAGTTTCCACTGTCCAAAAACATGAAATATAGTCAAAAACTATATCCCATGCCTATCTATCTTCCTAAAAGAGGAGAGTTCATAATGTGCATGTGTAAAGGAGTTGTGGAAGTTTGTGTGTTCAAAATTGCATAAAGTCTGTTATAAACCCTACTTACTTGTGCACGTTCAATAGAATTGTTGCATTGTCTAATAAAAAATGGGTAGTAGATCATTGAAATGTGTTGTGGGATGTCATTTGAATCATGTTCCTCAAGTTTTTATTTTATTCCTTCTTTGTTGGTGCAGTAATGAAAAAAGTATCCTTTTTCCCTTACTTGGTCTGATAATTGACATTAAAAGCTGAACTAATGATGCTTTGGAGTGGTGTTGTAATGTGTCATATACATTCACACTATTCTAGGACCTTTATTTGAATAAAGCAAGCCTTAATTGATCCTTTGCAAGGGTGTTGTAAAGTGTTGTAACACACTTTCACACTTTTCGAGGATGTATTTGCTTAACTAAGCCTAGTGGGCCCCTTCTTGAATAAAATGTACATAATGTGTACCTTTTTTAAGTGTTATAAAGTGTTTTAAAGCACTTTCACTTTTATCTAGGTGGTATTAATTAATTTTGGTTAATTGGAGTGATTAACCCCTTTTAATTCAAATATGGGCCTTAATTTTGACACCTCCCAAAGATCTATCCCAAAGATCATAATTTAATTAACAAATTATTTCATTGGGAAAAGTTTGGTCTGAGTAAGCTGACCCAACACCCATTCACCCTTGATGGCGAATGGGTCCTCCCTTAATAGGACCTCCCTTTTTCAGTTGATTCAGAATGGGTTTTTATCCCTCTTTCAATCCCCTAGGGTTAGGTCCTGGTAAACTGAGCCAAGACCCATTCACCCAAGGTGGCGAACAGGTCCTCCCTTATTGAGATCTCCCTTTTTGAAATTTTTTTTGGAAATAATTTAATAATGTTTCTTTCCAAATCTAGTGTCAGCCTTAATTCTTTGAATTTTGGGGTTAATCTCTCAATTTAGTGTAAATAAGGGGTTAATTCACATTGTTTCTCCTAACAAGAGCTAGAAAATTTATGAGGAATTCAAGCATTCAAGTAATCAAGCATTAAAGCATTTCAAAGGAAAATTTCAAGAGTTTATTGCAACAATTCAAGGTCATATCATCATGTCAAGAGTTTGATGCATGCATTCATGTTGTTGAGCTAAAGAAGTGGATGCAACAATAAATATCTACTCGCAACTATTGTTCACATCACATTCAAGGATCCTTGATCTACATTCTTCATGGCCACTACATGCTAGATTGCAGATTTGTTTCACAAGACATCATCCAAGGTGATATCATTTACATATTTCATGTTTCATGCTTAATTTCATTCATTTCATCATTTAGTTTGATTACCTACAGGGGGTTTTCCCAAGGAAAACCCCCATTAACTAATTTTTTTTTTCTACCCTTGAGTATGTGGTTGTAGATTCACATGTTGAAGAGAAAGATTTGGAGCAAAATTGTCAAAGTTGCAAAAGTTGTCATCTACACTGCAAGATCACATAAAGAGCTCTATAAAATTGCATACCAACTTCCAAAACTTGATAAGAGGGAATTTGAGAGTGCAGACATCAAAGAACAAGACCTTGAAATCAGTTTTCTGAAACCCTAAAAGGACCCATTTTCCATTGAAGGTGAATGAGTCCTCCATAGCTCAAAACAACTTTCTGGTCGGGTACACAACTTTTTATGATCTAAAAACTTCCCCCATAGTTTCTATAACATTTAGGTAGCATTTATGATTGTTATTTGCATCTTTTGGCTCTCATAATTACATCTTTTTGTAGTGATTTAGTGTGAAAAATTTCAATGGTAGATCCTCTTGTTCATGCATTTGGACCATACCACATTTTTCACCCCTATAATTAGTGGTGAACCTGACATATTGAACATTGCAATTTTCTAATTTTTAGAGTCTCTCATTGCATCTTAAGTTAGATCTTGCATTGACTTGTGATCTCATTTAGGGTTACTTTTTTTGCATTTAAATCTTGCATATCATATAGCCCATTTATATTTGCATTGTTTTGCATCTTTCTAAATTTGAAAATTACAAAACGAAATTAGTTGTTTTGCATTGAAATCTTGCATATCATATAGCCCATTTAGATTTGCATTGTTTTGCATCTTTCTAAATTTGAAAATTACAAAACGAAATTAGTTGTTTTGCATTGTTTTGTATCTTTCTAAATTTGAAAATTAAAAAACCAAATCAGTCATTTTGTATCTCATTTAGACCTCATACAATTGCATTTGAAAATAAAAACAAAATTTCATTTCAACCTAGGTCTTGCATTTCATCTTTTCATTGCATTTTTACATTGAATTTCTGGAAAATCTGAAGCTGAAGCTCACTGTCTCAAATCTAGAATTAAAAGATATAACTAAAAATTGAAAATCATTAAAAAGAAGCTTAAAAATATGTAACCAAGACCCATTCACCTTTACTGGTGAATAAGTCCTTGATCAAGTCTGATCTGAACCTTCTAGCAACTAAAAAAGCATCAAAATTCACTTTGAAATCCACAGAAAAATCTTAGAAACACCTACCTAGGACCCATTCACCCTTATTGTTGAGTGAGTCCCTATTAGCTACTACTTTGCATTTCCAGGATATTAAAATCTCAGTTTTTAGCTTATGTTTGGTGTTGTTATCTTTCAATTTTAGTTTCCTAATTTGTTGTTTCATCAATTTCATTGCATTTAGCTTAAATTGCTTCATTTTAGTGCATTGTTAAAAGTTCAAAATTGCATTAAAATATTTCATTTTCAGCTTATTGCAATGTGTAATTAGTAAATTACATTGCTTAGAACTTGGAAATTGCATTTCATTCTAGGTTATTGCATTGTCCCTTTGCTATTCTAGGGTTTTCACATTGGGGTTGTAAAACTTGTATGAGCTTTACAACTTGGTGTGCTATTCACAATACTATTATAAGACCATGGATCTTTGGTTTCCTAACTCTCTTTGTGATAGTGTTGAGGATCAACCCTCCATGGCTCATAATTTGCATACTTATGAATTTCTTATGGCTTCACCTACTACAATCAATGTGGATGATGTTATTGAACATAAACTAGATGAACAACTAGAAAAATTACAAGTTCATATCCTTATTGAATGTATTGGCATTACCTTGGTTCCTATCATACAAAATCTAAGGAAAGTGTTTAAAACTCGAAGTGAAACACGATTCATTTATAGCCTTAGTTGCCTCCTTCAGGAGTATTTGAACAAACAAGATAATAACAATATACATACCACACTTAATCCTCCTACTGAAACTAAGAACAATGTTAACATGGATCATGATCATATGCAATTATCTCTCATGAAGAATGAGATAGCATTTATCAAAGCTAAACCTTGTAAGGGCTTGACTAGACAACCTCTTGACATTGCTTTCTCACAAAATGACACCTAAACGTGCACTTGATGGTCCTCTTTACATAGCTGTCTGAATCAATAATAAGCCCACTAATGGTATATTGATTGATCTCGTCTGTGGAGATAATGTGATCACAGAAGAATTATTATATGTGCATGAGCTATATCAAGAAACATATGATAACTCGAAAGCATGCATCAAGACACATAACAAAATTTCTTTCCCTACGATAGGCTCAATAGATCTCCCTTTAAAGGTGGGACCAAAAACATTAACAGTCTCATTCTCCTTCATCCCATAATTGGACCAATTTCATGTGAAGCTAGGCTATCCATGGCTTCACTCCATGAATGTTGTCCCTTTGGTTGTGCATAAATGTCTATATTTTCCATTTGAAAATGATATCTTCATTGTGCATCATAGTGGATTCTATCCTAACTCAAAAAAAGGGAATTTTTCACTAGATTACTTTTGGCTTGAGCCTATGGAACCTATCAAGCCTTGTGAAGATTTCTTTTTCAAATCATATAAAAAATTCAAGGTGAAGAAAATAGCAGAACTATCCCTTCGAAACATGCCTCAACCTATGACTGAACCAACCATCCTTGATGAGACAATGATTGAACCAAAAACACTTCTGAACATACAAGAACAACCTCTTGTAATTTCCCACAAGAGACCACGAGATAATACAAACAATCCCGTTGTCCCTCCTAGAGTCAAAAAAGTGTACAAAGTCAAAGAGAAAGTGGTTGAACAACCTATTATGGTTTCTTCTATTCCTCCCAAGGAAGAGAAGGGACCTTTGATTGACAAACCCTCTCTTACACAAAAAAAATATTGACAATAAATTGAAAAGAATTTGAAGTGCTAGAGAGCATAGATGTATATGTCGTGCTATTGTGCGTAGATTGCAAACTCAATAAAAAACCATAACATAGAAAATAAAAATCCAAACCTACCCAAAACAATGCATGATGAATCTCAACCCTCACTGCAACATAAACAAGAACATTGCACAGACATTGTTATTCGACCTCTTGCTATGATTAACTTAGACAATGACATCGATATTGCAAAAATTGATGAACAAGTCCATAATGAGTTAAATACATTGTTTTCTTCTTCCATGAGCTTAAATAAAAAATCTCCTAAAAAGAGTGTTGAACTTGGTATGTGTCCTAGTTCGACACTTGATGTTGTCCCTTTGGCTAGTTTCTTGCCTTCTGTTTATACTGACAAAGATTGGGAGGCAGATGACTTGCTTTAGGTTGACTCGTCGGTGCCTTACTAGTCTTTAGTCTTTTGCTTTTTCATTTTTCTTTATATTATTGCATGTGCATAATGTGATCCACCCTGAAGTTTTGTTTGATATTCCTCTGTCTTTTGTGCATTCTTCTATATGTACCTTCATTCTTCTCTATGTCGTAATCATTTCATTTTTCTTACATTTTCCTTTTGCAGATAACACAAGGCATCGAGACATTTATATCTCTTCCATGTTGACCCAAAAGCTTTTTCTTTATCTTTTTCATTTTTCTTATGTTTTCCTTTTGAGGATGGTACAAGGCATCGAGACATTTATGTCTCTTCCATGTTCAGCCAAAATATTTTCCTTTATCTTTTTCATTTGTCTTGTGTTTTCCTTTTGGGGATGACGCAATGTGTTGAGAAGTATCATTTACATATTTCATATTTCATGCTTAATTTCATTCATTTCATAATTTGGTTTGATTTCCTACAAGGGATTTGACTGAGGAAAACCCCCATTAACTAAAAAAAAAGTTTTTCTGCCCTTGAGTGTGTGGTTGCAGATTCATAGGTAGAAGAGAAAGATTTGAAGCAAAATTGTCAAAGTTGCAAAGTTGTAAAAGGTGTCATCTACATTGCAAGATCACATAAACAGCTCTATAAAATTGCATACTGACTTCCAAAACTTGATAAGAGGGAATTTGAGAGTGCTGAAATGAAGGAACAAGACCCTGAAATTAGTTTTCCAAAACTCTAAAAGGACCCATTCACCACTAAAGGTGAATGACTCCTGCATAGCTCAAAAACAACTTTCTAGCCAAGTACACAACTTGTATGCTCTAAAAACTCCCCCCATAGTTGCTATAATAGTTAGGTAGTTTTTTTATTGTTATTTGCATCTTTTAGCTCCCATAATTACATCTTTTTGTAGTGATTTAGTGTGAAAAATTTCAGTGGTAGATCCTCTTGTTCATGCATTTGGGTCTACCCTATTTTTCACCTAATCAGTTGGGTGTCATAGGCCAGAAGTTGTATAAGGTGAGAAAGAATGCACATTTGCATCATTTTCATAGAACCATTTTTTGGTATATGTCGAATTAGTCTTGTTTGAGTCATTCCTCTGCATCATATTGGTAGTAGAGCCAATAAAGTCAAGTACAAGTTATTTTAGTGTGTTGTGTCAAGCAAAGATGCCTCCAATAGGGAATTTTGTTGAAATAGAAATATAAAGGTTTGCCAAAGAGATGGGAGAAAAAATTTCCCAAGAGATGAGAGAAATGAGAGAAAGTCTTGATCAATGCAAGACTGAAGGTAGTAGAGATTAATCAAAGAAGAGGAGTGATCATAGGAGATTTGAGTGATCAGGAAGAAGAGACGGATGAAAATAATCTACCACAAGAAGAACCCCATGAAGAAAGAGATGTTGAAGAGTTAATGATGGAGATATTGCAGAAAGAAGTCAAAGGTGAAGGTTCCAAAATGAAGATGGAACTCTCAGTGTATTTAGGTAGCCTGAACAGTGAGGAACTTCTTGATTGGATAGGAGAGTTAGACAAATATTTTAAATTTGAACATGTACCTGAGGAGCAACATGTGAAGTTGGCTAGAACAAAGTTGAAAGGCCATGCATCCCTTTGTGGTATTATGTGCAAGAAGAGAGAAGGAAGAAAGACAAAGAAAAGATCACCTTTTGGGACAAAATGGTTGCAAAGTTGAAAGGTAAAATTTTACCTAGTGATTATGCCACTCAATTGTATAGGAAACCACAAAACTTGAAATAAAAAGACATGGATGTAAAGGCATATAAAGTAGAATTCTATAAAATATCAGATCAAGCCATATGGAGAAGGATGTTTTTAAGGTTGTAAGGTACTTGAATGGGTTGAAATGTAGCCTACAAGATGAATTAAGTCTCACAAGCCCTAGAATGGTAGAAAAATGCTACAAACTAGCTATGAAGGTTGAAGAAAAGTTAAAAAAAAGACACGAGAAAGAAAGAAAATCTATGGGAAGGAATTTCAGAGGAAGAGGATCATTTGTTGGGAGAGGATAGTCCTAGAGGTCTCAAGGAGAGAAAAGTAATTCTCAAGAACAAACCTCAAATTCAAGGGGCAGTTTTAGGGGAAGAATATCAAATTTTAGGGAAAAATTTGGGTATAGAGGAGGATCAAGTGGCTTCACTGGAAAATGATATAAATTTAATAAATTTGTAGGCCATCAAGCATAGGAGTACCCTGAAGAACAATCATCTACTTCTTTTAGGAGTGAAAGGAGGAATCAAGTAGCACAAGGTGGAGATGATGAAAGTGTAAATTCTTCACCACAATCTATAGAACTAGAAGTTGGAGAGTCTTTGTTGATGAAAAGAACCTTGATCAAAGTGCCCATGGAGAAAGAGAAATGTCAAATAAAATCACTCTTCAGGACCACTTGAAAATGCCTAGGTAAATGTTGTCAGTTGCCATTGATTCTGGTAGTACTGATAACTTAGTTTCTGTGGAAATGGTAGAAAAGTTAAAGTTGAAAAGATTACCCCATGCCACTCCATATATGGTATCATGACTAAACAAAGGGAAGCAAGTGTTAGTAAATGAGAAAAGTTGGGTAGAATTCCAAATAGGGAAGTATAAGGAATTTTTTTTGTGTGACATCATCCCTATGGATGTTTTCCATATGTTACTTGGTAGACCATGGCAATATGGTAGAAAAGTAGTCCATGATGGTAGGAAGAATTATACCTATGTCACAGAGAAGGATGGGGTCTCTTATGCTCTAACACCTTCGAAGGAGGAAAGCCAAGAACAACAAGTGGGATCAAGTGTGATGTTGGTAGGTGAGAAAGAGTTCATTAAAACCATGGAAGAGGAAGAAATGGACTTTGCAATCATAACCAAACCTAGGACTATTGTGATAGAAGTTAAGATGGATGAGTTGCCTTTGGAGAACCAATATTTTCTCAAGAATCATGTTGATATAGTGGTAGAAGAAATCCAAAGCTCATTGCCTTCAATCAGGGATATAATTCATCACATTGAATTCATTCCAGGGGCTAGTTTTCCTAATAAAGAAGCCTACAAAATGACACCAAAACAAAATGAGGAGATCAAGAAGAAAGTGTAAGAGTTTCTTGATAAAGGGATAATAAGAGAAATCCTTAGTCCTTGCATGATTTCCACTATTCTAGCACCTAAGAAGGGAGGTGAATGGAGGATGTGTGCAGACTCTAGAGCCATAAATAAGATCACAATCAGATATAGATTACCAATTCCATGGATAGAAGATTTGATGGATTTCCTAAGTGGAGTAGGCTTCTTTTCCAAGATAGATATTTAAAGTGGGTATCACCAAATCAGGATTAGACAAGGTGATGTGTGGAAAAAATAATTTAAAAAAAATGAGGGCTCTATGAATGGCTTGTAATGCCTTTTGGTCTCTCCAAAGTACCCAAGACTTTCATGAGGCTCATGAATGAAGTTCTCAAACCTTTTATTGGTAAGTTTGTGGTGGTTTATCTTGATGACATTTTAGTTTTTAGTTCTAGTAAAGAAGAGAACTTACATCATTTGGATTTGGTATTAAGAAGATTGAATGAGGAGAAACTAATGATTAATTTGAAGGAGTGTGAATTCCTAAAGACAAAGATGCTATACCTTGGGTTTGTGATCGCAAAGGGAACATTGAGAATGGATCCTACCAAGGTTGAAGCAGTCTTGAATTGGCCTCCACCTAAATCAATTGTCAAGGTAAGAATTTTTCATGGATTGGGTATGTGTAGGATCATGATGGGCCAAAAAGTGTCAATATGATGGGTATGTGTAGGGCATGTGGCTAATGAATTTTTTTTTACCCAAAATTGATGAAACAAAAAGGGTTTTTAAAGGAGATTCTTAGCTTTCCACAAATATAAATTATGCTTTACTTTGAATTTAATAAATAATTATTATTCGTTTTCGATTTGAATTACGACTAAAGTCCTAATGGATATGCTGATTGAAAAATATCTATAGCTTTCAAACGATATCACATTTTTTGAATCCAAAACATGCATCACATTCTATGCTTCACATACTATAGGATTTAAAAAAAATGAATTTCATGAAGTTTTGACCAATTAGGTTGGTCAGGGCAGTAGAGTTTTACAATTTTAAAAGTTGTAATAAAAATCACAATTAATTATTTAGTTGGAAAAATTAATAAAAAATATGCATCACATTAGGACATGAGTCCTCTACTTATATCTAAAATATTATAAAAAAATATTATCATTTTATTGTGGTTATGGTGGTCAGACAGACGCCTACTTATTTTTTCCCCAAAATTTAAGTGCTATTGCATTTAAATTTCAAATTTTCACCAAATAGATTTAAAAATAAATAAATAAACCTAGTAGTTGAAAAACTACATTCAATTTGCTATGGATTCTATTCTTACATATTTTTGAAATAATATAGATAACTTATTCAATTTTTTACCTCAAGTTGCCTAACTCTGATTTTTTTGAATTTTTTGCCACTTAAAGGCCTATTTTTTCCATGATGATCCTACACATACCCGATTAGCAATCTTTTATAGGAAATTCATTAAGAGTTTTAGTCATGTGTGTAGACCCATAATAGACACCATAAAGGGAGATAAAAAAAGGGAAGTTTGTTTGGACTGGGGAGGCTAGAAAGAGCTTTCAGTATTTGAAAAAATAGGGTAGTAGAGCAACCTATATTGGCTTGACTAGATATTAATAAGGTCTTTTCAATTGAATGTGATGCAAGTGGCTATGCTATAGGGGCAGTGTTGAGTCAAGATGATAGACCTATTACTTTCTTTAGTGAGAAACTGAATGAGGATAAAAATAAATACTTCTCTTATGATCTAGAGATGTATGGTATGGTTTTATCTTTGAAAAATGGAGACATTATCTTCTTCCAAAAGAGTTTATAGTCTATATTGATAACCATGTTCTTCAATTCCTAAATACTCAAGAGAAACTTAGTCATAGGCATGTCAAGTGGGTAGAATATTTGCAAGGTTTCACTTTCACTATCAAGCATAAGGAGGGAGAATCCAATAATGTAGCTGATGCTTTAAGTAGGAGGGCACTAATGGTGAAAGAGATTCAATTGCAAAGTGTGGGAGTTGAAGGATTTAAAGGTATGTATGTTGATGATGCAGACTTCAAGGAGATATATGAGTTTTGTATGTAGCCTCATAGCAACACCAATGTTAAATGGCTTGATTTTCTTATTCAAGATGGTTTTTTGTTCAAAGGGTCACAACTTTATGTGCCTAAGTGTTCAATGAAAGATGATCTAATCAAGGAAAAGCACTTTGGGAGTTTAGCAGGTCATTTTGGTCTTGATAAGACATTGGAGCAGTTAAGGAGACATTACTTTTGGCCTAAGATGCAAATTGATGTAAGAAAATTTGATGAGAAATGCACTATCTATCAAAGAGAAAAGGGAAGTAGCACCAATGCAGGGTTGTATCAGCCTCATCCTATTCCAAAAAGGCCTTAGGAGTCTATTAGCATGAATTTTATCATGGGGTTACCAAGAACACTAAGAGGCTTTGACTTAGTCTATGTTGTAGTTGACTGGTTCTCAAAAATGTCTCATTTCATCCCTTGTAAAAGCACTAATGATGCATCATATATTTCAGGTCTATTCTTCAAGGAGGTTGTTAGAATTCATGGTTTTCCTTTGAGTATAGTTTCAGATAGTGACAACAAATTCATTGGGAATTTTTGGACCTGACTTTGTGGAGAAAACTTGGCACCAACCTTAGTTTTAGTTCTATCTACCATCCTCAAATTGATGGGAAGACTGAGGTGGTTAATAGAAGCTTGGGAAACCTCTTGAGATGCCTATCCAAGGAG
The DNA here is from genome assembly GCA_007258455.2 of Sequoia sempervirens. NCBI lineage: Eukaryota > Viridiplantae > Streptophyta > Pinopsida > Cupressales > Cupressaceae > Sequoia > Sequoia sempervirens. The sequence goes on from VDFB02030538.1 coordinate 22,306, forward strand.
CATTCTATTCAGTTGGATCTTGTCTTTCTGTAGGTAGAGTTTTTGTACAATGATTCCATGAATAGGAGTATTGGGAAGAGACCTTTTCAAATAGTTTATGGTTTGCAACCTTGAGGGGTATTTGAGCTAAGAGATATCAGTGGAATGGAAAGAAAAAGTGCTGAAGGGGAGCAATTTACTATTGCAATGCAGGAGATCCATCAACAAGTTAGGGAGCAACTTCAACATAATGTTGACAAGTAAAAGCAAAGGGCAGATATGAAGAGAAGAAAGGTTGATTTCAAGGTTGGAAATTTGGTTTTAGCCCATCTCAAGAAAAATAGATTTCCAAATGATCAATACTCCAAGTTGTAGATGAAAAAGATAGGGACTTACAAGATTGTGCATAAGTTTACAAACAATGCATATGAAATTGAGTTATCCAAGGGAGTTGGCATCTCCCCTATCTTCAATGTTTCTGATTTGTACCCCTACAAAGGTGAAATCATTGCAGATGAAGGAGTAGGATCGCAGTAACTTTCAAATGCTAAATGGGTCACAAACCTTCCACCTAGCAGACCTATGGAGTTGGAATGCATCATTAACACTAAGGAGCTAAAAAAGACAAGGGGTAAGTTGTATCTCTAGTATTTAGTTAGGTGGAAAGGTATTCCCATTGAAGATGCTACCTAGATGACTAAAGCATACATTCTCAAGCATGGTACAAGTACTATTGCAGACCTCCACTCAAGTGGAACTTGAGTTTTTTCTTTTCCTCGGGGAGTGTGATGTAGGGGCATCTTTGGTGCATTTTTGTGTCATGTTACAAAACTTTGAATTTTGGTTTATTTTGGGTCAATAAGGTCAATTTGGACCATTTAAGGTCGTTTGGGGTAATATTGGTTTAGTTTTGGGTGATTAGATGAAAAGTTGTCAAAAAATGCAAAAGTTGTCAAAAGTTGCAAAAACTTGTCAATGTTGTCAAATGCAATTTTGCAAAATTGGTTAGTGGGAGTTAGGTGTCAGTTTGGATGTTTGTGGGAGGTTGTAATCTAATAAATATGACATGTAATCTCAAGCACAAAGGTTGGAGAACATATGGGATGAAAATAGCCTCATTTTTCCACATTTTTGCTTCTGTTTTCATGTGTAATCAGATTGTAAACTACACTGTATGGATTGACATAGCTCTAAAAGTGTTTGTCCAAAAGTTGAAGGACAGTCTTAGCTTTCAGATGCTTTTGATTTAGTATAATTTCATTGTGTTTTGTGAAAGATATTGCATTTTTATATTGACAGGTCCAAAACCTACCTAAGGTTTCTAAGGAGCATAAATAAATCATGTGCGGAGTTTCCACCATCCAAAAATCATGAAATCTAGTGGAAATCTTTGTCCCATGCCTATCTACCTTCCTACAAGAGGAGAGTTCATAATGTGCACATGTGAAGGAGTTGTGGAAGTCTGTGTTCAAAATTGCCTTAAGTCTATCATAAACCCTAGTTACTTGTGTGCTGAATGGAATTGTTGCATTGTATGATCACGAATGGGTAGTAGATCATTGAAATGTGTTGTGGGATGTTAGAAAAATCATGTTCCTCAATTTTTTTTTGATTCCTTCTTCTTTGGGTGTCACAGACCATAGGAGCAAGTTGTATAAGGTGAGCAAGAATGCACATTTGCATCATTTGCATTGAACCATTGTTTGGTATGTGTCAAATTGGTCTTGTTTGAGTCCTTCCTCTACACCAGTTCTCTTAACTTTGTGTTTACCACCTTTTATCATGTTTTGAAATATTATTCCACATAATTTTGGGGTGCAATTCCTTGTGTTAATTATCTCATGTCATTAGGTGAGCTATTATGCCAAATATCGTTGGGTAGCCAACATCAAGTGTTATTTCTAGCATATCTATAGTTCTCTTATCATTGTGTTTACTACCCTCTATCATGTGTTGAACTATTATGCCACACATTTTTGGGGTGCAATGCATTATTTTTATTATATCATTTCATGTGGTGAGCTATTGTGCCACACATTATTAGGTAGTCAACATTTAGTCTTATGTAGTGTTTTTCATTATTTATTCTTAATGTCATTTATCTTTTCATTTTTCCTCTTCTTTATATTTAATTTTATAATATTTTTCAGCCATGTTTATCTTTAAAAAAGTTAGGGATGATGTAAACTATTAGGAACTCATCCTCCCTCTTCATGTTGACCCAAGTTTTCTTCCTTTTCACTCATATCATCCCCTATTATGCATTGTGTGTTCTCTTTTTCTCTTATCCTTTTTTCATCCCTATGTAGTCTTTCTTTTATAGATTTTTAATTACCTCTTTTTCCTTTTCTAATAGGGAATTCATGATTATGATTTAAAATAATGGACTTATAGAGACCTATATTTTGTTATGCACCAAGGATGATAATAATTTAGCCAAAACCGCTCTTCTACATATAGTTAGCTTGTCTCATATCCACTTACCTATAATATATAGTATGCATACAATTTGTTCTTGCTCCCATCTTTACACATATTGATACTTTCCATCCGAAGATCTATATTTTATCATATATACTTATGATATTTTGGCCTTGCATGCCACATCTACAACCATCCTTTATCATTAATAACATGTTCCAAGTGTTTGGTAATTGTATGATATCACAAACAAGAACATTGTTACACATTTTCCCGAAATATTATGTGACACATGTGATCAGAAATGACTATTTCAAACATCTGTTTTTGAGCATCTGAGTCCATGAGCAATCCTGCACCAACAAAAAAAAATGTTGGTCTGATTTTGCTTCAATTTTGATTTACTTTTATGTTTTTAGCATCTTTCTATATTAGAAAATCTATAGAAAAGACGGGCCAGTAATTGTGCAGGTCCAATAATCATGGAGTCAATGGTAATTATAATACTCAGTCAATCGACACCACTTCCCACAGTTAGTAAGGAGAATCTTCCTTCTACTAGCCTGCATCCTCTCAATGACTCCTTCCAGTGGTCAGACCCTCAACAGAGCACGGATCCATGCGTGATCAACGACCACTGACTTTGTCTCTACCACGAATTGAATTTTTGAGAGGGAGGTTGGCGATTTACATGAAACACCATACCTACGTTTACTTCCACAGAGGCGCGGTTGGGAAGGCGTTTTATTTACATATGGTTGGCACAATTAAGCTTTGGTTGTGGTCCGCGCCTTTATTCTTGGCGCTATTTGCATGTTGGTGGCAATCTCTCCACCGGTCGGAATCTGCAACCCACAACGCCCTCCTCTATTTCCAGGCATCTCTGTGCATTTGATTGTTTTTTCGTCAAACAATCAGAGGTCGCATACATCCACGACCCATACTGCTCTCTTAACACCACGTGGCATCACCTATTGTGCAAATGACGTATGGGTTCTGTAATCGAGAGTGGAGTTTCAGCTGGAATTAAACCACTCATCCACATGATAGGCACACTTATGAAATAATAGAGATCGACACTAGTTTGTGGACCTGCTCAAATCTTTTTAGCAAATAATTTTGTAAACTCACTCATATAAAGTGCCACAAAATTTTGTGTGTTCCTTAAGGAGGGAATTTGGGAAATTATTGTGCATACACTAAATTATAAAGTGTAACGGGTGGCTATGCCATCACAATATGGATTCTTCTGATTCTCACCTCATGTAAGTGTGTCTTAGAGCATACCTTGTACATCTCAACATTCCTTGCACACTCGTGATCTCAGGTGGTTCTACTTTTATTCTCTTAGAATTAAGGAGGAACTATAATGTGTTATGCTTGCTAATGCTTCTATCAATGAAGCAATAGACAAATCTTATTTTTGGAAGGCCTCATGAACCTTCTATCTTGAACTCTCGAATGGGAGATTATTTTAGTGGATCACAATTTTAGAATCTAGTACTCCTTATCATAGTACTATCTGTATTATTGACTTTGTAGAGTTTGATAAACTTTGTGTATCATAGTTGAGTAGTGTTCATATGTTCACTCATCTAGTGTTTTGTATCTCACATCTTAATCCACATATCTTGAAGATTCATTGATTCCATCAAACACTAGTCCATCATTGACAGAGTTTGTAACTTCTACATGCTTCAGGAGTTCTTCATCATCATGTTCCTATCATCAAGGGAGATTTTCAGAAGGTTGTAAATCCTTCTAATTCTCTTTTTTTGGAGATGAGTTTTGTTGGACCACTGAGCTTTCTCTTTTTCCTCCATTTGTGAGAGATTGCATTGTAAATGAATACCGTATCGGGCCCTATTGTCGAGACTCATTTTTTCAGTGTTTAGATTACTCCCTAAGTATCGCTTAAGGGGGAGCGTTAGTATGAAAAGAGGTATTGCCAAAATAGTTAGCTATTAGCCTACTTAGTAGATTCCTATTGATACTACACTTAAGCTCACTTAGCAGACTTCTAGAGGTTTGTCTCATCTCATCTGGTTGAGACAAGTGTTCTTACTTTGTGAGACACCACTACACCTCTTGCATGCTCACTTGCCACTCACTGCAACACATATCATGTGAGCTAGCAAGTGTTCAATATTTGAAGGGTTAGTTAGTCATTGTGTTTCACATGACTACCTTTATCCCCTTACCTATTTAGGAAAGCTCATATTGGAATCAAATCGACTATTTTATCAATATAATTTTGATAATGGAAGATTAGACATATTTATTCCAAGTGTATCTTTGTGGAAGCACAAGGTTTTTACTATCATAATCTTGGATGAAAATCCTAACAAAACATGCTTCAATATCTTGAAATATAATTAAATATTGACCATTCAAAGGTTGCATATTATTAATACATGAATTATTATGGCATATATATTAAAATATACAATTCTTCTAAGAATCATAAGGTTTAAGTTTTTTAATATCTTCACTTGTTAGATGTTTTAAATTTAGTAGCTTCAACCTTTTGATTTTCATATCATTTTTTCATTCAATGATTTAAAGTTTGATTAAACCCTTACCACCCTTAAATCAATGGAATAGGCCACAATATAGTAGAATAAATAACATACCCTTTGATATATATTTGAGCTTGATAAAAATGTAACATCAAGTCCACAATCCTTGCTAGCTCATATTCACATGGTGCATTACTAATCACCCCACTAACATGAACCCTTTGTTAATTTTCATTCAGTTGTCTTCTAGGTCAACAAAAATCAATTATGTGATAGCCAAGTTTCAATTAGTATCATTTGAATCAATTTCTATATGACACACACTAATGAAGCACCGCCACTTAATATTTATTGATTTATATCAACTCTTGGCATTCACTGTCCATGCCAATCAACAACCTTATACTAATCTATAATTCACTTTATCTACTCCAAGTAACACTAACCTAGACCCAAATTTTGAATAAGGGCTAGTACATAACCATCTCAAGTCCATAAGAGCCCCAAAGCCTCATGTTTATAACTTTGATTTCCCTTAGTAAATATAAAAATAATTAAACATTCTTGATATTAAGCATGGCTGTATTGACCCTACTAAGAGATACATCAACCAAAAACTAGATTCTATCTAAAAGTATTGAAAACACTAATACATAAAGTTTTAAAGGTATAAAACCCTACAAGGCTACCCAAACACCAAAGCTATCATTAATTCAAATCTAATAGAATTAATAAACTCTAGCACATGAATATTTCAAGTATATGAGATGTTAATGCCTCATTAAGTTCAACCAATTTCATCACACCAAAAGCTAGATGTGAGCATCTCACTAAACCTTGAAAAATAATAAGCTCAATTTTATTGAATTTTAGAGAAATATAATTGTACTCTTGGTGGATGCAAGAATGAACTAAATTTGGGCCAAGCATATTTTAGTCCCCATAAGATTAAAGTTTGGGAATTAGGAAAAAGGTCCTTGGGGAAAACATAACACTCAAGAAATTAAATGTGGTCAAAAGGTGTAAAATTACTCTACCATAAGCATAAGCATAATCATTGAAACAAATGCATAAGCATTGAGGCATAGGCATAAGCTCAAGAAATTAAATGTGGTCAAAAGGTGTACAATTAGAGGCATAAGCATAAGAATTGAGTCCTAAATTAGAAATATTATATTTATTATCTTTGCTAGGGAAACAAAGCAAACATAAGGATTAAAATTAGTGTAATCCAATATTGGGAAATGATGTAGGACACACCATGTATAGATAACACTCACTTCTATACTTTGAGATTAATTCACCATATGGAATCTCTCATTTATATGTTTCTTGAGGCTTATGCCTCTAATTGTAGCTAGGGAAACAAAGCAAACATATGGATTAAAATTAGTGCAATGCAAGATTTGGAAACAACATAGGGCATACCATGTATATAGATAAAAATCACTTCTAAACTTTGAGATTAATTCACCATATCGAATCTACCTCATTTATATGTTTTTTGATACAGGGAAAGGTCCAATATGCTAATCAAGGATTATCAAACCAAGCAGCTCAAGAAAGCATGAAAAAGAGAAATATGGTAACTAGGAGAAAAAATGGAATAAAAAAACATAATTTTATTGATTCTCAACAAAATAAATATTAGATGGCACACATGCCTATAACATGGTGCAAGATTCAATATCATAAAATATAAAGATCTTATAATTTTAAAAAGAGAACTTTTGTAAAGAAATGAATCATTACAATAATTGTAGGGATGCATACTTATACACATAAATAGATTGAAAAACCAATTATAATATCTAAGAGATATATATGACCTTTTCAAATTACTATATCATTAATATTAATGATTATCTTTCTAATGGAATTAAAAAGCCCATATTATTAGGAAATTTTACAAAACTAAGATCAAAGTCTTCAATTATTCTTATCCCAATAAAATGGCATAAATCTAGAATCCTTGTATTTGAATTCAAAAAATCAAACTCAATGCTCAAAATAGGATGTGGAATCAATTGAGAGTCCTTCATACATTCAATAAGTATTTGATACTTGATTTAGTACATGTAAATAAAATCATTGAAGCTCTAGTTAGTCATACAAGATGACATGTTACACAACCTTTATTACACATCATGGACTATCAACTTAGGGAGAATAAATGAAAGAAGAATTTGTGAAGAAGTGTGATGAAAACCAAAAAAAGAAAAAATTATTCCAGGGAATAAATATTTGAGAACCATCTGTATCATTTAGGATAGATTATTTACTTCAACTTGTAGAACATAAAGACAATCCTACTAAAAGAACACATAAAAGAAGGAAAGTCATATTTTTATTTTTGAAAGATTGTTGATGAGTTGGAGATGCTCCTACATCAAACATCAAACATCATATAACTTGTGTATTGAAAAAATGTGTATTTTATGTAAATTTAATAACATGAATAATATTTCACCTATGCTCAACATGAATTCTAGTCCTGTGTAGTGAGTTAATATATAAAATGAAGAAATTTCTGTAAATTTATCTTATAATGTTTAGTGAGCACAATTGCATACATGATATATGATAACATAAAAAACCATAATAAAATTTAGAATATCTTCACAATCATATGTCAAGATGAAATGGTAATAGCATAATATGTGTCATCTCAAAGACACCACTTTCCATAAAGGCATAAAAATTTAGTCACTTATGTACATAACAAATCAATACTATCTATGACAACAAACTCAATCTTACTATCATAGATCAACTTCACATACATCCTTTCAAGGTTCCTTCTAATGACCATTGATTAAGTTCACATGTAACCTCATAGGGTCCCATTTGACTACCATGGCTTATGTCCACTATCGTTTGGTCAAAGACTTGCAAACTAGTATGACTCCTAAGTTTTCTAACTAAAGAGCAATAATTTGTGAATGTGTTAGCACTAAAAATAAATAATTGTAAGTGATAAATTATATTTAGGGATTTTCTTCTTGGGATAATAATAAAATCATATATCCCACCTCAATTTTGAAAATATACTGATAGGTATATATGAATGAGATACTCTTTATATGGGTTTCCAAATCTCTCTCATATATCAAAGAGTATTATAAATATTCTAATGCATATAATTTAA
>VDFB02030539.1:0-23612 GCA_007258455.2 Sequoia sempervirens
ATAGGAGCTTGCAAGGAAAAAGAGTTAGTACCTTAGGGATAAGAGAAAAGACCAGAATGGTCCGAACTAAAGTAATCAACAAAGTGGACAAGGTTCCACTGACCAAAATCAATTAGATTATTGGAATTTTGATTAAGGAGTGAAAAAGAGACCAAACAATTTTGGTATCTTAGAAGTTAAAAGTGAGGAAGATTCCAAGCATTGGAATTATGCCACTTGAAAAGCGACTGAAGAATAAAGAAGCCTGAAGTGGTAAGTCAGGACGGTTTTACCAGAGGTTTAACATAGATTGGTTAGAGTATAAGCTGAACTCACCTTGATGTTTGTGAAAGTCAAACTTTTGTTTAGAATGTTCCAAACGGAAAGGGAATATAAGTTTTGTGGATATAGAGTACCCTCCGCCAAGGGGATGTTGAAAAGAGAATTGGATTAATTTTGTAGATATGGAGTACCCTCCACCAAAGGGATGTTGAAAAGAGAATTGGATTAATGGAGTGTCTCGTAACTTGTAAGTTGCTGATTATTCATTAGATCTCACGTTGGATGATCCAAGTTATTGAAATCTATGGGAAAGAAATCAATGACAAATCTAACTTTGGAAAAGTATATTTGAGGTATGCCTTGAGACAAGGTAAATGCAATGTAAAGCCAACAACAAGGAATGACAAATCCTTACAAAAGAAGCAAGAGTTTGCTAGGAGTTCAACTTTGAGTAGATCAAAAGTTGTGGAAACTCTAAGGGGGGAAGGAAAAGAGTGGGTTGACTCGAGTTAAAGCACCCCATTCAACAAAAAAAACGTGGGTATGTTCTCAGTTTGGAGGAACTAATGTCTTCTTCGCAAGTCATGATGACAAATAAGTCATACAATTTATAATCCAAGAAAAGAGGTATTGGGATCTGCAGAGAAAGTTAAATAATCCCATACTTAGGATTATTTGATCGAAAGATCAAACGATATTATCTTTTGATATCCACAAGGAAAAAGGTATTGAGATTTCTGAGAAAGATAATCGGAAAGGTCAAGGATTATGATCTATTATCATCTCATACCTTATATTTATTTTATTGGAAGAATCAAATGAAATTATCATTTGATGCCTAGGAAAAAGGATAGGCAGATAATTTGATCATGATAAGAAAGGTCATTGCCTATGAGATTGGCAAGGAAAGCTTTAAAATACTCATGACTGAAAGAAAGTGTCTCTACATTCCTATACACCTTATATAAGGAAAAGTAGATATCGATGTTATATCTATACATAAGTAAGTAATATGAAATATATTCATGTCGTGAAAACAACTTGAAACTGTAAGTTTATTGTACTAGGAAACCCGAGAATAAAAAGGTTTATCTTTACTTGGCTGAACACTTAATCACCGTCTCGCTCTTTAATGAAACCCTAGGTTTGTAATAACCCTAATGGGAACAAGAAGTTCATTTGAATGAAGAGAAAGATCTTAGGATAAGATCTAACCCATTGAGTTGGGTTAAACAATTGACTACTCTTTAATGCCTTGTAGTTGGAATAAATCTACTTGGTTGAGTTGTACATTCGGTCTTGATTGAGTTATATAGAGGTAGAGAAACCTATAACATCATACTGATCATCGATAGAGAATCCCAAGAGTTGGAAGGGAATATTGGGAATGTGATTCACCAATGGAAATGTGTATATCACTTAAACTTATGAGATTTTGTGAGTGGGAACAAGGGTAGAATACTTAGTGAGTTAAAGAAGCTACTTTACACTCCAGTAAAGAAGTCATCGTATTGACTAGAACGTTGTTGAGTAGCTCTTATATTAAAGAGAATACACTCTCAAAAGGGAAACATCCATTGTTATGTCGGAGCAATATAACATTTTATGTGAAATAATGGGAAATTTTATTGAGTAAAGCACCGGGGATGTTACTTGAACTCAAAAGGATGTACTTGAAGTTGGAACTCTCCTATATGATTAAGAGAATCAATGGAACCAATGAGGAATGTTCATGCTTGGTAACTAGGTAGGTAATTAAATTTACTATTATCTAGGGATCAATATGACGGAACATGGATTAACACTCAAAATTAGTACCAAAATTATTTGGAAAATTTGATTAAGTTAAAAGATGGATAACATCTTTGAAAATAATCCAAGGACAGAAGAGATCCAAGATATGGATGTCCTAAGATAAATGAGGTTTATCTCTGCAAAACTTATAACCATTATTATATGGGAAATTAAAAATGGCGTGAGATCATAAAATAGGTTTTCAACTAGTCAAAGAATAGACTATTATTGGATGTAAAAGAACCTATGTACCCAAAATTTTGAAGAATTTGGAATACAACAAGGAAACTAATGTCAGAGTTAGGACATCGGAACGACAACAGGAATTGTTGGATGCGAAACTACTATAAACTTGGAAAGATAGAGTACGAGGCTACACGAAATGTGGCAAGGTAATGACTAGTATACCAGGAAATGAAGACCGGATGTCATCATTGGTAAGTCATGTATACTCTCTTGAGATTCCAGAGGAAAAATGGTAGAAACAAGAGACAGATCAATCTGTCTATGTTAGTATAACTGACATAATAGACAAACTCATCAATGAAACCAATGTTTTTGGAAAACTTGACTTATAGGATATTTGGTCCTAAATAATATATTGTGGAAAGTAGAGGCTTAGTAATCCTGAGAGGTTATCTCAGTTTAAGCAATAATGATAAGGTTGAGTAAACCCTGATCAAACTACGAAACATTCAATGGATCGAATGTGCAGAATATTATTATGTATAGTCAAAATAAGCAAAGATGGTAGAATAAGTCTTGAATTATTTATAAACTTCTATACATTGAAGCTGAACCATTTTATGAAATAAAAGGTTAAAAACTCAATTAAGCTAAAAAAAAGGCTTAGAATTGAGTGAATCATAGACTTGATAAAATGTCAAAAAGGAGTAATAGATCAAAGCGATCAATGAAACTTTGTGATACAAAGCTTAAGTATAAAGTAGTATCAAGAACTGACAGGTGTCCAGGAGTAAAGTTGTGCTCCCGATCGACAAGTAATCAAGTACAAGTACTATGTGGTAAGGATAATGAATGTGTAAGTGGCGGAAGGACTCAGTATATGAGTTGTCTAAAGGTGTAAATACCAAAAGAAAAGGCTTGGACCCACGATGTAGTGTACAATGCATCGACTTTCCTTTTCTATTTGGATTATACTAAGGATAAATTCATGGACCAATGATTTCCGATCATTGTGTGTTTGGTGTGAATTATAGTAACTTGGATGTGTATATGTGTTAAAACTCTTTGGAAGAGTAAGTATGTGTGAAGCGTACGAGATTTCCCTATGTGATAGTATAAACATTCGAAGCAAGTTCCAGGAAGAACACGATTGCTACATAGGTTGAATGCTTTATAAATCTTACATATTTTGTGAATTGTAAGTCACACTCTATTTGATTTTAACTATATGTTGAAAAGCTATACCTCATCGAGGACGATGATTCACAAGGGGGAAGTATGTTACATCCCAAATTGTGATGTTACAATTTACCATTACTAGATAGAGTAAATGTGAATTCTGGAGGTAAATTAATGATGCCTGTACCTTGTTTTCAATATGAATGTTGTTTCATTTGACGTTATTCTTGGTGAAATACTACATAAAGGAGAAGATAAGGTTATTGATTTGTGAATAATCTAACTTTTGAAATGTTTCATGTATTCTGCTTTGTTTTGAGCATATGACTCCCATTGTCGTGTCATGATGTGCAGGAAACAGGTTCGTACCTCCAGGCAGAGGAGAGATATCACTCGGGGAGGAACTTGGTCGGGTAAACAGTAACAAGTACCAATTGGACATACACACACAAACTATAGACTGAGTAAGCTAAGTCATTGTTGTGGATAAGGGTAAGTCATCCGTAGGCTTGTTTAGTATCATTAGGAGTCGTATCTTCTTCTGAATGTGTAAATAAGTGATGCTTGCCAGTATAACCTTATGTAGAGTAATGTTTCTTGTTAAAGGTGGGCATGTGAATATGTATGTATACATATAAATACGGTATGTACAAGTGTCCATAAGTACATTCATATCGATACAACGTATTAGAGCAGATGGATATGCCATACGTGTGCGTTGATATAAGTGTATTTATGAATACTTATACATAAAGTAGATATACAAGTATATATACATGTATACGTGTCCACAAACTAACTTCTTGTTTGCATATATTATGACGATATATTACCTCGGAATATACATATACACATATATATACATATACATGAGTACGTATAGTGAAAGTATGCTGACTGGCTCGCAGTATACGTACGTATAATATAAAATGTAATTGTATATACATGTATAGGTGTAAAGGTAAATATATTTATATATTTAATATTATATTAAAGTACGTGTATAATATAGTCTTTACAAAATATAGATATGTATACGATATTATTTAAATTACTAATTTAAATAATTATACATAAATATATAAAGTAAATTAAAACTATGTTATATAAATACTTTAATATAATAAAATATATATAGATGTATTTAATTAAAAGATTTGAAAATCAAATGAAATTTAATTTAACATTTTATTATATATTCCATAGAGAAATGAGACTAAATCGAATTAGAGAATATAATGTTTTTCTTAAAAATAACGATTTTCTCTAAAATGGAAATACTTCTTTGAATCAAATTATTTGGGCTTCGATTTTAAACTTTGAACCATTGTCAAATGCGTCATATATTTCTGTTGAACTTTATTGAAATGGTAATGAGTTAAAATAAACTCGAAATTGTATTCAAGCCGTTAAAAATGGCGGAATGAGTAAAAACGCGCGACTAGGGCCAGGCTTCTGAAAACGGCTGATTAAATTCGTGCTTGGCAAGAAAAATGGAGATGTGGACTGCAAACAATCTGGGAAATAGTCTTATACCAGACCCACGCTTATCCATTGCTGTAAAATCGCGCTAAAACCAGGAGGTGTCACGTTTTTGTGAACTGAGCATGTGCAAATTGAAAATGCATCATTGCTGTCAGTTAATAGAGGTCGAAACCCTCTCCAATAAGCAACACATTTCTTCTTTGAAGCTTTCCAAGCTTCGTTGGCAGCACTGGCACCATAGAAAGAGGAAACAGTTAAATTTCCAACTCTATATAAACTTGCGAATGTTCATTCATAACACACGAAAATACAATCAAGAGATTCGTTTCTGTTCTTTCAAGAGTGAGAGCTGTTTCAGTTGAGAAGGCAATTATCAATTTGAGAGCACAGTTTGAGTATTCATCATTTGTTAAGGAAGTCGAATTTCTTCCTTTACAAGAGATTTTTCTAGTATTGCTGAGGAATTCGTACTTGTTTATTCTCCTGGGAGTTTATTCATACTTCATTCAAAGCAATACAGTTCTGAGAATTCTTTCATATTTCCTGAGTAATGTGCATATTTCCAGAGACACCATATTGCTGTTAGCATTTATAATTACTGAGAGTGATCTTTAACTCCGAAAGTTGAAAGTAATCATTTGCTAAGAGTTTCTATATTTCCTGAGAGTATCTCTATGTTCTGGAAGTAATCATAATGTTGAGAGCATTCATATACTATGGAGGTTCTATTTGCTGGGAGTCAATTGTAATTCTAAGAAATGGTGCTGTGGGATTACCAATTCACCATTACCAGTTAATCCGAGCTTCACTCAACTGTGACCATTGACAGTTTGAAGAATCATTCTTAGAAGAGTTTAAATTTGAGTTAGAGTGACATCATTCTGGGAGAATAATCTGTGTGAGATAGGGCAGAAGCTTGAAAAGGATTTGCCAGTTGTTTGTTTTAGTTGAGGTGCTGAGAAGATAAGCAACAAATTCATCTTTCGAAGGAAAGCTTTGAAATCAGGCACGGGATATTCTTCTACTATCCACTCCGTTCTTGATTATTTAAATAAAAAGGAATCTTTGTGTGTACTGTTGTGCATAGGTAGAAAGTCAATCATAGCTGTATTTCTGTATGAAAGAAAGAATGAGTTATAATGTGAATTGCTTGTCTACTTGTACATAGAGAGTAAATTAAATGAAGATTCAAGGTTGCATATTGTGTAATTTACACTAGGATCATAGGAGTGAATTGCTATGAACTCCTTATAAGGAGTGTATGTATGCTTATAGCTATTTAATACTATGGGAAGAATTGAGGGTATTTAATAGGTTACCCATCACAACTAATCGAAGAATAACTTAGTCAAGTTATTAAAAGCTCCTAGGATAAAAATGTCCAGTAGAAGGGAGATAGTTGTGAGTACTTGTTAAGTTGTCCCCCTTTCTAGTAGATAGCTTGAAGTAGGACGTCTAGGGTACGGACTACCCCGATAGACTAACCTACGCATAGAAGTAAGGAAGCCTTAAGTCAAATCGACCCTGGCTAGTGTATGTGACAAATGACCTACGTTCTTTATTGAATGTAAACACTTTGGCCAAAGTAGTGTAAGGAACCATTTAGATGTAGTACTACACTGTCAGTTCACTGTGATCCCGAAATACATCCTAGTTCGAGAATTGCCGGTTGCATGGAATCTAGCTTTGTAGGATCACAACACTATGTCCAGTTGGTAGTCGTTAAAGGATACCTCACCAATCTCTTCTTCGAAGGGAGGGCCGTTCATTGCAAAATGATCGTGCGGGGGACCGCATTATAAGTCCGTGGTTGGCGGAAAAACGCACGAGTGATGTTTCTCCTCCACAGCAAGCGGCCGATGTACCAAGATTTGAAAGGATGGACTCCTGGACCTTCTTACTACTATTTGTGCTAAAGCTCATTGGAGCTATGTTAGTTAAGGTACGTATTCTTGAATCATGTACTTGTGAAGTTTTTACATTGAAATGGAATCCTTGTCGTATATTAATATAGCATCATGTTCATGTATTATCAATAAAGAAAAGGAAATTTTTTATTGCAATGTCATGATAACATGTTTACATTCTTGAAGGATGCAAATTATGAAAATTTTAATTTTACCGAAGGGTCGGGCTGTTACAGGTTCTTGGTTTGCACTCACGGCTGAAAAGCAAAAGAGTTGTTACTTTCATTGTAGCCATTGCATAAGTGGAAGTTTACTACTCACCCCACTGAACAAATGGTTATTTTAGTAGCATTGCAATGAAAACCTTGCCACCGTATGCTCTCACCTTGCCCACATCAGGATCTGGGTGATCAGAAAGTGAAAGATAGTTGATTTCAATTGATTACCATTGTTCATGTTTTGATGCTAAAAAATTGTTTAAAATTCAATTTTTTTGGGGTGGTTATTACAAGTAGTGTGTAATTATTGTGGGAAGAAGATGAAAGGCATCAACAGCCTCAAATATTGTCTTTACATTGATCCACGAAGTAAATGTTTTTCTTTGTAAGTAGAGCCCAATGCTATACGAGAGCTTATGGCTCTCCTTTTGTCATATGGAAAGCAGCAGAATGGGCAGTAGTAGATGTAGTGGCATGATGTAATGTCCCCATTTTGGCCATACACTCTTCTTTGTTTTGGATTTAGCCTATTTCCAGAAATCCGTAGGCTAAGCTGAAGTATAAAACTAGGGTTTCCTCTTTCAGATACTGCTCAGTTGGCGTTCAGAGGATGTTGTGTAGACTTACTATTTATAGCAGTTTGCTATTTTTAGCAAGTCTATCTTTTGGCAGTATCTATTTAGCAGCAATTCAATCCTTTGCAGTTCAGTGTTCAGTTTGGCTTTCTGATGGTTTTGAAGATAACTTACTATTTTTAGTAAGTTCATTTTTGGCAGAAGCATCATCATCAACTTGGTTCAGTTTGGCATTTGTCAGTTTGCTATTTTTAGCAATTCATCAGTTGCAGCTTGGGCATTGTATTTGGTTATCTCCTTGGACTGAGTTTCAGACTTAGTCAATTTTCATGTCTTGAAGTTGTACCCCACGCCTAGGCTTGATGACTTCAAGTTGTTTTAAAGAAGGGGACATAAAGGGGTCAAGTGAGCATTTAATTATTTAATAAATGCTTTATTGTTGCAATATGAAATGGGTGCCTAAAAGGGAAGTTGAATGATATTTTATTATTTCAAAAAGTAGAAGGCAAAAAGGTGGCGTCCCTTTTGGAAGTTGAAGTGATTCAACTTCTTGGAATTTGAAGAGTTCTTGTTGCTTCATTTGCCAACTAAAGCTTATATATTGCTGCTGTTTGAAGAGCTGATTATCCAATGTTTATGCTAATGTTATGCTGTCGGAATGACAACTTGTTTTTTACTTCGAGGGATGCTTACCTCCTAGTTCCAATCCAATTTCGTGTTTGAAAGATAACACCTAGTTGGTATTATTGCTGCTTCTCAATCAGACTAGCAGATTGTGCTTCAAAATTGGTGAATTTTGGTGAGAACTTCAGTTTTTATGTTGCTGGTGTATACACAGCTGAAGGTGGTTTTCATTTACAGCTTTTGGTATGAATTTATTTTGGTTATGGGTATTTGATCATTGCATTTCTATGATAATGGCGACCATATTTGGAGGTTTTCAGATTTTAATTCCAAGTTTCTGATTTTTCCAAGAGAAATCGCCCCTCTACAGGGCCGTACCATCTCATGAGTGCTTTGGGATTCGTGCAAGAATAATATCTTGAGTTTTGATGCAGTTTTGTAGTTTGAGTTTGGGCGCCATCCTCCTAGAAGGTCTTTGCAAAACATTCCAGCTTATTCGGAGGTATTTAGAAGGAGTTGTGAACATTTTTATGAGTTTGCTGTTTGCTGATAGACATTTCCAGATTGCAGATTTTTATATCAGACTTGTTAGTTTTTGATATAATGCTGGTTTGAGCTTCATTTTTATATCATTATTGTATTGTAAGAGTTAGAGGAAGTGTTACTCTAACCTTTGATGGATTTGGAAGCATATCTTTCTTATTTGCAGCTGTTTAATTCATTGTAAAGCTGATTAGTAGTACTAACAGCTATTTATTTTATTTGCTGCAATTAGTTTAAATTTCATACTCCCACGATTGAGTGGTTGAGTTTAAATAATCATCTTTATTTAATTGTAAGTTTCCCCCCACTAAATAAGTGGTTGTGTGGACTGTATTCCCCCCACGTTAATAAGTGGAAGTGAGGATATAAATGGCTGGCTTGCCGCCTTTAATAATGTAATAATCTTACCCACTGAATAAGTGGAGTATCCCCACTGCTTGTGGATGCCTGCATTAGCAGATGAATTGTAATTTCAGTTCAGTTTATTCCTAATGATCCTCTGACCATATGCTATCACCTCGCCCACACTGGGATCTTGGTGAACATTCTTGGTTAGAGTTACTTTCCATGCTGATTTGCATTTGGAGCTAACGCTAATCAGTGATTGGTTGCTGATTTGTGTGTTAAATTTTGGAAAAAAATTAAGGGGAATATTTCACATGAGACGCTATTATGAATCTGATTGCATATGGCATGATAGTGGGCACTCTGATGTTTTAAATTTATAATTATATTACTGATGACTCTAATAACTATGATTGATGATGTGTATTGAACTTGTTTTTTGATTTATGAATGAACAAAAAATTACTTACCAATTCTCTCTCTAAATTAGTTTTGTGCATGCCTTTTTAAGATTATTTTTCAAATAAATGTGTTTTTAATGTTCAGATATTTTACTAAGATATTTGGAAGTTGCTGAGTCTGAGTTTATACATCTATCTATCTATCTATCTATATAGTATGGCTGAACCCAGGAAAAATAATTGACTTTGAACCCACACTGGCGACATAGCATATAACATTGAGTTACTTTAGTTCGTTTATTTGCAAATTTGTTATTACTTATCTCTTTTTATCTTGAACTTTACTCTTCCCTTCAAATACCACTTGCTGGGGCTTTCTGCTATCAACATATTCTAGTTTGTATATGCTCTGAATAGGTGACTAAATACCATGTACTTTTGGAGTTTTCTCATTTGAATTTTGCCATTTTGACTGCAGGATGAAAATGCTCACGCCCACTTATCTGATCAATTCAAAAGACATACTGTTCATAGAAGATATATTAGCCTTACATGTGGTGTTCCTCATTCAAGTAATGGTTATATTGAGATCCCCATTGGCCGTGATTTAAATAACAGAATTCGGATGGCTTCAGTTCAAAATCCAACTCCTAATAGGAGGGCACGCCTTGCTGCCAGTAGGTGATTCTCATTATTTCCTTTTGTGGAGAACTGTTAATATTATTGAGTTTAAGCTTAATTCTAACAGAACTGCCCCTCATGTGCTTCTCTATTGTGAACTCATCTTTGGGTTTAACTGAAGATTTCCATTGTCAAACTATGTAGGTTCTTAATGATGTAGTGTAGAACTTTTGGTGTAACATGAACCGCAATTGACTTTTGAAACTCTTACATCAACCTTCTGAATGGCTGCGACTGGATATATGCATAGGCCCCACAGAAAATTCTTTCTATTCTGTTTTATGATCAATTTTAGGCTGCCTGCAGTTTGTGTCTTGGCTTAAGCTCAGGTGGGGCACTAAGCTTCTTTTAAATCAGGTGATATTTTGACTCTTGTATACCAATACCATGGTAGCCAAATTCAGTATAGTAAGATAAAATTTGGTTGAGTTTATTGAAATTTCTCTTCACTGAATAGATTCACCCCATTAGAAAGTAGAAGATTATCAATCACTATTGTATGGTTTCTAGCCTGCTAGGTTCCTACCTTTCTTGTGGTCCTATTTACTGGAACATTACATGCACTCTTGAGCTTCCACACCAGAACACACACTGCTGATCAACCACAAATGTATGCAGATCCAACCAATAAATGCATGTGGTTAGTTAGGAGTTGAATAGAATTGAGCTACTTGGGCAACATCCCCAATTAATTAATTAATAGATTTTGATTGATTCAATAAATGGACTCAACCTGGCCAATTTTTGAAGGGCTTTTTGGATACAAGCTTTTGGAGGATAACTATCTTGCTATTTAGGCGATAAATATTGTTCTATGCTGCAATTGGGTGCTTTGATGGACAATTATTGCACTCAAACACCTATCCGATGACCATAAATAAATATGCCCTATCAATGTGATATGTTCTGTTGAAGACTATATTGATGCTGGACTACTTTCCATTGACCACGTGCCGAGGTCCGCATCAATTCGATATTATATAATCACAAATTCGTATTAATACAAGAAAATTTATTATTATTGAATATAACAACCACTTATCTATATCAAGAAAGTTATAACTGGCATGCATGCTTATGATGCAGGAAAATACAAATGTTCATATGTAATTCTTTTAAAAGAAATCAATTGGTAAAAGATTAAACAGGCTCTATTGCTATCGCAACCTCTCCCACTTGCATGTGAACCTTGTGGGACAGCTGCCTCCATCGGGACATTGGCCTCCTATTGAACTGCACTTAGCAATAAACCGATTCACTTACCTTGTTTTTGCTTTGTCTTTTTCTTCCTCATTTGGCATTTGCGGAAGTTAGACCTCCATTGGAACATGCGAGAACTTGATTGGCATCTAAATTGCACCTATTTGAACAAACAACTGGATCATTTACCTTTTTCCGCAAAACCTCAACCTTAGCTTGATTTATTTTTTGCGGATGTTCGAGGACTTACTGAACTTTGCAGACTATCCGCTTCTATTTGAACCTTGCACCCAAAGTAAGCCATTTTTGCCTTCTTGACCCTTATGGAGATTCGACTTGCTACTAAACCACACCTTGGAACCGGTTGAAAATAGTTTGGTTCAGCTGACCAGGACATGCTTGTAAATGCAGAAAAACTATTTGGTTCTGGTCGTGTTGGAAGGGATGTTGGAACTGGTTGAAAATAGTCTAGATTGGTTCAACAACAAATCCTCGTAAAAGCTGGTATGAGACCTAAAACCCACAAATGCATAACTTGGCCAATTTTTACCCAATTTTCCCCAAATTTGAATTGGGGATACCAATTTGGATTCTCTACAAGGTGGAAGACTCAAAAATCCCCTACACTTAGTCAATTCTTGGCTTTTCAACTTGGGTACTTAGGCTTGGAAAAAGGAATGAATACAATGACTTAGGGCATATCCTAAACATAACAAACCCATGTATATTATCTCATATTGGTTATAAATGATCAGAAATGAAATAGGGGTAAAAAAGAGGCAAAAAGCAGACCATAAGAGTAGAAAAGTGCAAAATGAGACACAATAAATTTGGGTGCCAACACAGTCCTTGATAACAAACCACTTGTTATCTCTCTTGGCGGCAACAATTTGAGTACAAGCTTTTCAAATCTTTTCCACCTAGGATTGTGTAAGGTTTGCATTAACATAGATTTTTTGTAGGAGGGAAAAAAGTTTTTGTTTTATTTGAAAAGCTTGCAAGCACTTTTCTGCAGTTTAGTATTGAATGACGAGTGTGCTATCTAGTACTATCTAAGCTTTGTTGAGGGAGATATCATTCAAGTCTGAAGACTGACACAAGAATATATGATCTGCTTGTAAGGGATCAGCTGGTTTAGGGAGGCCATGAACATGAAGGTTTAGTGCCTTGGTGTGATTTGCCTTTTCTTCTTCAAAAATTGCTTGGGCAGCCATTTCCTCAACTAGAGATTTTTATGATTACTACTAATTAAGTATCCTTGAAACAATGAAGCAAAATTAGTCTAAATTGGCAAGTTAAGAAATCTGAATATGAATTTTAATGATTATTTTCTGAACTTCTCATGTTTTTAGAAATGCTTATAAGAAGAAACGGGCTATATGATTGGTATCTGTGCTATAAGGCTTGGTGATGTCATTTGCATGTTGGAACATGGGATGGGGCTGAGGCATGCCTTGATGTTGCAGGCCTCTAAGATTTTGATATGCTGTCTCTAGGATGTTTCTGTCCCCAGGGCACCTAGGCACCCCTAGGATGCTTGAGGTATACTCCACCAGCATGTATTAATTCAGAAATAAGCAGTAAAAATATATTCATGTTAGAAAAGCATGTGAACCATAGTTCCATAGAGTTTCTTGACAGGGGGATGTGGGGATGTAGAGACGGGTTTCAGGAACAGGGGGACCAAGGGCCTAAGTTTGGGGACGGCGGGGGGATGGTGGCGGTAGGGTGCTGAAATACATATAGTACTTGAAAAAATAGTTATAAAAAGATGTATAACTATAATTATACATCTTGGAGACAACTAGGAGTCCCCTAGACGTCTTGAGGATACCTCAGCATCCTTGAAGTCCTAGCGGTGTCTTGGAGATGGCGACGCTGGTGGTGGTGCTGGTGGTGGGCTGGTGGGGGGATCTTCCCCCCAAGTCCCCATGTCTCCGAGACGGGGACGTCTAGGAAATGTGGGGTTTTGGTGGGGGCAGGGGGAACGTGTCCCTGTGGAACACTGGTGTGAACTCATCATTCGACATGACAACTCTGATTATTGAGCTTTCTGCCCCATTCTTGCACGCAGCTTAATATTTTTTCATGGCTTAAATGCATTTGTTATATTTTCCAGTTTTCATTTTGTCATCGACTCTTCTGAGAAAGACTTTTGTTATAGTTATTTTCATCATAATATAAGTATCTTAAGATATCATTTTCTTATTTGTCAAACTGAATTTTCATTCTTCACTATCATAGAATTAATGTTAATATAGTCATCGCAGCTCTTTAGGATGTGCATGATGCTTAATCATGTGAATGGAAGCCTAAAGCTATAAATTTTGTATTTTTTCTCTTATCTATATGTATATATATTTGGTGTACCCTGTATCCTCACATCTGACTCCAAAAGAAACTCAGAAACATATGTTATAATAAGCTTGAGAGGAGGTCCAGTTATCATACTGTAGGTTTTTCTGATTGTCATTCCTAATTCCTGTATGCCATCTTTCCTCTGCCATTTGCAAAAAATAAAAATCTGGTGGAGTGAGTTTGCCATTTATTATCTTGTGCTGAGGTTTGTACTGATTTTGGATCAGAATAAAGAAGCTGACTTTTAAATAATCAAGATTGTTGATCCACAATGATTGTTCATGTAAAAACACAGGTACAATGTGATTGAAGTTATTGGTGGAGGTGGTGCTGCACTTGTGGAATGGCAATTGGAGACTGGGCGCACACATCAGGTGGGGAATATCTTGAATGTCATGTTTGGATGGGTTGACTGTTTATGCCTGCACACATATCTTAAAGACTGTTTGATTTGAATGGTTCTGAATAATCAAGAGTATTGGGTGGACAAATAGAAATTGTAATACTATGTCTCTGATGAGTTGGAGCTTTGACAGACAAATTGTTAGGTTTGTCTGTAAAATAACACATTATTTTAAAGGTACACCACACATTCTTAACACATAACTAGTTTTAGTCTTGTGCTTTGCAAATGCTGGGATTTATGATACTGGATAGTTATTGAGGTCTGAGAAACATTGAGAGAAGCCGAGATGAATCCCTTCATAAATGTGGCCATAAAATCATAAGTAATAATCTAAACTTGGTGATCCTTGCAAATGAAGTGAGAATTATTGTCATTTGTCTTTCCTAGCTTCACTGATCTCTATTGCTATTCCCAGGATGTGTATACTTCATAACCTTTTAAGTCTTGTTCTATGTAAATGGTTGATTTATGATAGGGATGGTTATTGGGGTCTGAGAAACATTGAGAGATCAATCCCTTCAGAAATGTGGCCATGAAATTATAAGTAACAATCTAATCTTGATGGTCCTTGCAAATGAATTGAGAATTATAGTCATTTGCCTTTCCTATCTTTGCTGGTATCCATTGCAAATCCCAGGATGTGTAACTTCTTAACTCAGAAGTGTAATAATGTGATTATCTTGTCATTTGCAGTCCTTAGCCTTTGTTGATTTGGTGAATTCGGTCAACACAGTGGTGTTTTATTATCATTCACAGGGGCTGAGCTGACAAATGCTCTAATATGACTTGTGTGTGTGTTCTCTAACATGTGGTATGTGCATGTGTGCACTGCACATGTGTGTACATGCATGCATGTGTTACTATCATTCCCTCAGTCCTAAATTCTCCAATATGCCTAGAGTGTGTTTGACTCACAGTTGCATACTTTTACTTGACTTGGATTCAGTAGATCTAAAATTTTCTACTTGGTAAAAACTTGGCAACTAAAAAAAAATACTTAAATTCTTAAAATAACATAAATTTTATGCAAAATAGGTATGGTTTCAATCTGCACTATATGCAGGGTTGCCATTATAAGTTGTAAATTGCAAATCTAAGAATGTAAATTGTCTATAAATGTTTTTAAGCAAGATGTTGTGAGTGCATCATGGGAACTTGTGAAGTCTGTTAAACTGAAAGGAGATGTGTAGGCAGTAATTTTTCAGCATTTTAGGCACGTTTTTGCATGCAAATCCTTTTGTTTTTCCATGTCTCATGAATCTTGGTGTTGAAGCTCAGTACTCAAAAGTAATTGCATGAGATTGGTGCCAAAACTCATTGAAAACCCCACCACTTAGACCCCATGAGTAAACATGGTGAACCTTCAAAAATTTCTGTAAGTAATTGGCAAGTTGCTGAGTACTTCATGAGTTTGCAAACCATGGTTTGACTAATTTTTTTTGTTTTTTTTTGTGTGTGCACGTGCATTTGTTTTCTCATATGCTCTGTACATGTTATTTTCATCCACCTAAGCTCAAAATATTCCAAATTGCTTAGAGCATGTTTGACAGGTTTTGTGTGTGTCAATCAACATGGTGGCATACTATTATCATTAATAGGGGTTGAGCTGACAGACGTTCTCCAATATGCCTAGAGTGTGTTTGACTGATTGATATATGGCAATATGAATGTGTGCACGTCTGTGTGAGTGTGAAGAAATAAAGAGTTTCTGTATTAAATATTAGCTTTAATGAATATGAAAATCAAAATAATCTAATCAACCTAATCTAGAGCTGTGACTGATCATGTGACAGAATTTGGAAAACTGGTAATTAACAGAAACAAAATTACATGGCTGATTTCAAAACTTGATAGACAGCTGTCCACTTTTTTCATCATAACTCAGAATCACACATTCTTGGATGCATTGGAAGTAGAATGACAAATCTAAAGTGCGTTGTTCTTAGAATTGGAGAAGGTTGATTTCATGCCATGTGGAATTCAACTTAGTTTGTGGAATTGACCTACACATGGAAATGACTTGATACACAGTGAACTCGTGTACCTGCAAAACAGAGCTTTGCCTTGATATTTAGATTTGTAATTTTGATAAACACCTTTGAGGAGCCTGCTAGTTAGGGCTTCTCCCTTGGCCAACCACTAGATGGGCCAATTGAAAGACTTTTGAACAAAGATCAAAGACAACAAATAACTGTGCAGTATGCCAATCTATCACTACGTCTGCAGACGGTGATGCAATAATGAATGCTCAAATGTGCTCCTTAAATAATGCAACAAGTAGTGAATGAGAGCTCTTGGATGTCTAGATGATTGCTAGATTATCATAATGGATTAGGGTTTGTCCTTTTGTACAAAAACCTAGAATATAATTTGAAACATTTTGTGCTCAAGTTGATGGGCAACAGCTAATTGGAAGGGAAAATTTAAATTTAAAAATGTAAAATTTGAATATAAAAATGTAGAAGTCATTTTGCATTGCAAAATTAATATAAGGTGGGGAACATGTAATTAACAAGTTTAATTCAGATTATTGGGAGGTGGGAAATCAAGATCAGTCAAGGCTAAGGTAATTTGCCAACTTTTACTCAGAAATATGCTGCTTGTGTGCTAGGTATTGTATGAAGAACAAAATTGAGTCAAAGTGAGCCCAAAACAAATGGGAAAAGTGTGGGGCATGCAATTTTCAAATTTCACTATTAAAATATGTATATATGTGTACATACACACACGTGTGTATATATATATATATATATATATACGTAGAATATGCATATAATGTAATGAAACAACTTGTTGGGTCTCAAAATTGTTGCTCATGCTTCTAGAAGAATCAATCCACTTCAAGGCCAAGGATGTGTCATTCCTAAATGTGGATATACTGGCTCATTGACAAAATGTGAGCAATGACAGGGCAATTGGTGAGGGCAGATAATTTTTTTTTTCACTTTGGGCTCAACTAGACCTGGGAAGCTGTTCCTATAGGTAATCTTTAACAAGCTTTAACGATATGCTAGTAAGTAAACTGTAGTAGTATACATTGTACGCCTAGCCACAAAACTTGTCACTGTACCAAGGACTGACTTACTACACATATGAACTTTATTAAGCTGATGAAGATATACAGGACATGATTTTCTGGAGGTAAAACTTTTTAAGGCTCATTGGATCTATTTTCCTTGGGTATAATATTAAATCATGAAGTGCATATAAACCACTTCCTACTCCTACTCTAATGATTAATGATATTGCTCATTTTTAGGTGCATGGAGGGTCAAACACTTCTAGGACCGATGTCGTAACCTTCGGTTACAAAGTCACAATAAACTAGAAGACACAACACATAGAAATGACAAAAGAGATATGATATCAATAACTGAACACGCTTAATAATCCCTCTCTAAACTTCCAAAATTCATATGTAATATTGGAAAGACCATTACAATTAACGTTTGCAATGCATTAAAGTGTTGTGCCACTTATCAAATCAATATTACACACAAGCAAATGTGAGAAAACCTAAGCTAAGAAAAACCTGTCATGCTTCGTTGCTTGGAATTTTCCATGAAAATTTACAACTGGCTAAGGAGACATTCAGTTACAAATATCTGCTACAGGATGTCTACTTATTCATGATTTGCAGAATGAGTTTCTTTAATGGTGACTAGACATGAAAGGGTTGAAACCTTACATCTTGCTTGGTGTTTCAGTTACATGGAAATGGAGAAATGATCAACCTTTGTTCTGAAATCAATTTTGTGTCATAACATCCAAATCGGGAAGATGCTCTAAATTCCCAATTTTGACCCTTTCAAGATAACTTCACTATTCAATGCCTTCATAAACAATATTCCAAGTATCCTAGAGAATAAATAATAAATAAATAATGCCCTTACCCTCACATGGGTATCTCCTTCTAGTTCTGATGGGTTGCAATTCCCTTGGATCCATATTTCAAGAGTATAGTAATGATCACAGGTTATATCTAGTATAGTAATGATCATAGTTTTTATTTAATATGGGAATGATCATAGTAGCATAGTGATGGATCCAAGTTATAGTCAATAGAATATAATTATGATTCAGATTTTAGTAGATAACATAAGTATTCTATAGTTCAGAAATTTATAATATATACATTGCTAATATGCATATCTGTAATCAGTCATTTGCTTATATCATTATGTTCATGTTCCACCATGGTGGGAAAGAGGGGTTACAAAGGGGAATGCAGCAATGGAGTCTCCCTAGATACGCCCACATGGGCCAAAGGGGTTCTGCCTTTGGGATCAGAGGGTACTACCTTTGGGTCTAGGTTGATCTCCGGATGTGGCAAAGGGGTCTCTACTAGATATGCCACCAGGGGGGGGATAAGATGAGCCCACATGGGCTAGAGGGGTTTGCCTTTGGGATCAAAGGGTGCTGCCTCTGGGTCTAGATGGATCACCGGAATAACTGTTGTAATCTCACCTCCCCACCATGGTGTAACAACGGGGGAAGGATAATTATGGCAATGGAGCAAGGATGATGACAAGGGGGTTAAGAGTCTCACCAGGTCATATGAATGGCATGCGCCACATGAAGAGGGGAGAGACCGAGACATCCTACCAACATCCTCGCCTCATGTGTCCTATAATTGGGAAAACTCAAAGTAGGATTAGGTAGTTCATTATGGAGTTGCTAATGTTAATGATGCTATTTAAAAAAATAGAGCTACTCATGTTTAATTCTAATGTTCAATATGGAGTACTAATATTCTGATTGTTAGGCTATTTGAGTAATGAATATCTAACTTATTTGCAGGGACTAAACCAATTCGAAGTATCCTCTAGGGCCCATTGCTTGGGGAATTGATAATTTAGGATAGATTTAGGCTAACTCCTAGAAGGGACATTACAAATAGACAATGAAGAAGCCCTTGTTATAAAGATAAGAATGAAACCTTAGGACATAATAAGATGATGACAACTGTCTTAATCCTATGATGCGAGACATAAGTAAATGACCTAAGTAAGCTTAAGTATGTAAATGTGAATAGGATCTAATATGAAACTAATTAGGTAATATGCTATGTTCACACCAACACCCCCACTTAAGTGAAACTTAAGAGAGTATGATAAAATGCAAAGGTGTAATAATGCATGGATGGGTCTCAGCTATAAACCCATGTTAGTTATCTATGTACAAATAAATATTTCACAAATAGAGTAAAGGAGGAAAATCTGTAAGGAGAAAACCCCTTTCAAAAAGAGAAAAAAAGAAAACAAACATGTACAATTGAAAGAAGGAAAGGAGGACTCAACATGATCCCCCAAGGACTACTTTCACAAATGTACAATAGATATCTCCCATATGGGAGATAAAGAGACCATGTATCTCCCCCATAATGTGTAATCTCTTATAGCAGTGGTGGATACTTGACAAATGATGATGAAGAAAATCCATGAATGTCAAACAACAATCCTCCCCTTGGGAAGAAACAATATCAAGTATAGATGTAGGATGTATGATGGTATTGTCATTGTTGGTGTTGTTTTTGAACTCTACTCAAGTGTTCCCATGTCTGTATGGAAGTATGTCCCAATCCAATTAGGTACAAGCTCAACAAATGAAGAAGGTGAAAAACTGAAACCATGTGCAAACAAATGAAGAACAAAATCTAAAGAAGATGGTGTGACAACAATGATGATAGGATTGTCATCAAAGAGGAGATGGATTTCCTCAAGTGTGTTTGTCAAATCTGTAAGATGGGATTCACAGAACAATTCTGCTATATAAAGTATTCATCCCAATGTATCAAATCTGTAAGACTATGATGTACCTATTGCAAAGAATGACTCGAAGCAACAAGAGATGGAGATGTGATCTTAATGTATGTCATCTAGCTATATTGGCCATCTCATGATGATGTGTTCACACAAGATATTTAAATAGGAAAAACTGAAGATGAATTTGCTAATATTGGAATGCAACAATCCTCAGCCTCAGGATAGTTACTCATAGAAAAGATGAGGCCTCTAAATCTGGATTATGAGTCATAAAAGCCAAAGAATCAATCGATATATTTGTAGGAGGAGCAGGAGCATTAGGTGAAGCCTCAATGTTCATCAAAACTATCAAGACCTTCCAAATAATTAAGCTACTCTTTTGTATAATTGTTATGTAGGTTATAAAATTTATCAAGGGGTAGAAGATTGCCCATAATAGGATCATCTAGGAATGGAGAGAGATGTGGGTCTCCAAAGATCTTCCAAATTCTGGTCCAAAGAGTGCGTAGGCACTCAATATGTGAGATAGAACACAATGTCAAAATCAACATTGCTATCAATCAATCTAAGGACATGATCATTCTTGGTATCCCATGTTTGCTTCCATTTAGGTGTAGTTGGTTTAGGGACAAGTCCATAGAGATGTGGCAAGAGATGAATCCACTCGAGATGTTTCAAGATGCCATCTTGGCAAGAGTTATAGTTCCCTTTGTTGAGGGTGATTATGGAAGAATGAGTTAAAGACCTATGATTTTACAATGATATAGTCCTCAAATATAGATTAGAGATCAAAACATATGAAATTGAAATCCTCGCAGCATAAAAAATGGCTCCATATTTTACAAGATATCCAAAGTACAAGTCAAAATAGAAAAAGTGGCTTCAAATTGAAATAACATGTACTTGGGACAAAATCAAGAAAAAATAAGTACGTAGCACTTGGAAACAACTTTCCAAGACCTATTTATTTGCGAAAATCCAATATGATATGTCCAAGTTATGGCCTTTTTTTATAAAATTACTCATTTGGGGCATAAAAATAAAGCAAGGTGCATAGTTTGGGCATTGGTTAGCCACATGACTAAGCGTTTAGGAATAGGGGCTGGTGTGGTGATGATGTTAGCCTTGCATTGACAGCTGCAATTCAAAATAAATAAATTTAAAAGCATTTTTTTTGAAAATTGTAGTAGACAGGCGGAGCGTTCGAGGCAGCTTGGTGCTCAGGCTTCAAGATGGCCCTAAGCCATTAGGGTTTGATTATTCTTCCCTGTATTGCTCACTTGCGTTGATTTTCTTTTGTATCTTGCTTGATTGCCTGCATTTATGTTCACATGTTTGTGTTTTGCACATTCGATCTGGTGATCACTAGTTGATGTGTCTTTAATTCGTAAGTGTTAATTGCAATAAAAGAAGATACTAGTTTAAATGGAGTTCGATGTCCTAGTTGAGGGCAATCTATCCGATATTTCCCTTAGGAATTCTGGTTATCATAAGCCAGATGCTTCTAGCGTTGTTATTTTGAAGCAAACCTTCAAGGAAATCGTCATCGGTGCTGGTGCGACAGTTATCCCACCCTCTGCCAAATTCATTAGATGTTGTGATGGCTGGTCCAATGAGGGCTTTGAAGAAGAAGGACGAACAAGTAAGGATTCCTTGTTTGTGCCTAAGAAAATTTTCCTTTCGCCTAATGTGGATATGGCTTCCACAATTTCTAGTGAGGAAATTAGATTAAGAAGACTGCAATATTTTTGGTAGCCCTAGATATTAATAAACTACCTGCTAGAAAATATTTAGATGATTGGTTTCAAAACGTATGGACCAAGAAACTGGGAATTCAAATTGCGTTTTGTAGAATGCTCCAGAAAGGTTTATTCTTAATATTCTTTAGAGAACAAAGCATACAAGAAAAAGCCCTAAAAAAAGAATTTTGGAATATAGGGAAAATTGTGTTTAGAGCAATTCCCTGGACTTTGAATGTGATTAATGAAGAAATCTTGGCCCTTTCATATCCAAGATGGATAAAATTGAAGGATGTACCACCCCAATATTGGGCATTTTTGCCTCAATTGATCTCCCCGCTAGGAAAATTAATGAAATTTGAACAAAAAACATGACAATTCTAAACCTGGATGCTAGGGTTTTAGTAGCTTTGTCATCAAGGTTTTATATCCCTGATGAGATTGTTTTTGAGACAACAGAAAAATGGATTTCTTGTAAAATTGAAATCATGGGGGAGCTTGATGCAGGAGCATCCCTGGTTGTAAAGCAATCTTGTATCAACCAAAAACATTTCTTTTCTTGCATTTCATTTAGTAGCAATTTCGGTAGATCATTCCGCATTTCACCGCATTATCTTTTCTTAGCTCGCAGAGCAGGATATAGCATCTACACGAGGTCATCTACATCAAATCTAGATTTCAGATCATTTGCATTTGTCTACAAGAGGTTATCGCTCTTAGATTTCACTATTAATTCACAGTTAGAGCATTTGAGCCAACCTGGTTTAGAACTTGTTGTGTGGACCTATTCCGGAATGTGCGGAGCTTAATGGAGTATCATACATGCATTTTGGGCCCAAGGGGATCTTTCTTGGAGACCCGCAATATGTTTCGTCTTGCGAAGAATTATCTTTCATGTTTTGAGGCCAACATTCACGTTTTATCATTCATCGGGTTTGTAAACCTTGCAGGCCGACACAAACCCTTGTTGGAGCTGGAGAATCATATTTAAGAGCATTTGTAATCCATTAGAAGTCAGTTCAGTTAGGAGTTAGGATTTCATGATCCAAGTTTAGATATTTTCGATCTACCCCATTGTGGGATTGTAATAAGACCTTTGGCCAGTTATAATGTTGAATGCCCTTGCAACAGGCCTGTGAGCCTTGGTTATTCACCAAGGAATATAATGCATGTAAGATTGCCAATTCAATAATATCTATCTTTGCAAAATATTTTTTGGTGTTATTTCCATTGTGTTGAACTCTAAGCTGACAGTTGGACAATTCTTTTTGGACCCTCCATTTGTGATTGCACCAAGTGGTATCAGAGCGAGTTTGCGAGTCTTGAAGGCATTCCTTGTGGTGAGCAGATCACCGACCTGAGGTAGACTACATGTGTTCTCAACCGAACATCGACTGTGAGGCAGTTGAAACCCTTGTAGCCAGATCACCGAATCGAGATAGTTGCACCAGATTCAAGGGGAGAGATGCCGCCAAGGAGAGTGCTTGCTATGGCAAATGTCGTTGGAAGAATGGATGAGATGTTAGAGATGATGTGAGAAATGCGAGTCCAATTAGATCCTGTAGAAGAAGATAGAAGAAGAGGTCTAAACCCTAGACAAGAAAATGAAAGTGATGATGAGTTAGATCATGCTGTGAATCAAATTGAAGAAGCCCTAGAAGAAGAAGAATCAGATCAGATGAAGATGCTGAAAGCTATTTCGAAAATTGGTAAGCGACCTAGAATTGAAATTCAAAAGTACATGGGAAATTTAAACTCTGAAGAGTTGATTGATTGGATCAATGATATGGAAGAATACTTTGAATATGAGGAAATTGAAGATCCAAAAAGAGTTAGATTTGCAAAAACAAAGTTGAAAGGTCATGCTGCTTTATGGTGGAAAGAAGTTCAATTGGATAGAAACAAAAGAGGGAAAGAGAAAATCATAAAATGGGATAGAATGGTG